>QLYP01000256.1:99308-117549 GCA_016647725.1 Nasonia giraulti | reverse complement strand
GACTGCTAAACAGGCACAAATCCTGAACAGTCACTTGCAAAGTTAGTATAATTTTATAAAAAAGGAGAAAAATTCGCGATTTTAGTATTGTGTATTCAAATACTGTGATTAACAGGATGGATATCCTGATCGGCAGTTTGAAATACAAATACCTTATTCAAAACCTTTTAGATTTAGCGACACTATATATAAGAACTTTATAGTCAACCGGCACTTGACTCTACTTCGTAGCGGAAAAGAAATGACTCCAAACCACACAGTGATGGTTACAATGAAAAGATAGTACAGAGTGAAATAAATGAAATAATCTTTACTTACTTTTTTATGTTGTTGTTGACCCGCTGCTTGGGCTGTGAGTCTTGCACTCGTCGAACTTTCTCGAGTAAAAGTAGGAATGAAAGTTTTCTTTGATACGAATAAGGTGTCGGATTTTTAGTAATAAAAGAGACACGTAGTTCAAATGTTAGAAGTATATATTATAAAAATAAATGAGCGAACGGTGCGCGTACAAACTTATATAAATTCAAGGTGCGTCATCATTCAAGTCTTTCATCAATCCAAGAACTTTTTTATTAACTCGTGGAATTCCAAACTGATTATTTTCATCATAATCAGAAGTATCAAACCTGTAGATGTCTTCTTTCATAATTTTGTACATATCAATATCTTCAACTTCGTATATTAAGCTATCAGTATCCGTATAGAGAAGTTTACATTTTTCTCCTACTCGCTGTTTCATGTATGAGTAGTGGAAATCGTAAACTAATGTCTTAGACAAATCAAGGATACAAAGACCGACATAGATTGGTTTCTTGATTGTGATACTTGTCCTTTTCAGCTGAATGGCTACCAAATTTTCATCAAAGATAGCGCAACTATGAAAATTCGGAAGAGCTATGCGTGCTTCTGCTCCATATCTTCCCGTGAATTTATTTACTAAACGTACGTCTACACGAGGCCGCTCTCGTTCGATGCACTTACCATAGACAGCGTTGATTAATAATTTATAGAAGAGTTTTTCGAACTCATTTTTGGCCTGCTTTTTCTTCTCTGTATTAAGTTCAACATATGGTTTGAGCCAGGCCTTCTGCTCAAAACTCAGAATCCTGTGCACCTTTTTCAATCGGAGTCCATTATCTAACGCCTGTTTAAGTGCTCGATAATGAATGACATACCTTGTTTTGTCATCCAGAGTAGTGAGAAGTTTCTTCTGCTTTGAGTCTGGTGGTGCTCGGTGTTCTGCACAAAAAGGGAAATCTTGATGTTCATCATGTATCTCTTCAGGATATTCCAAATCCACTTCAGCAAAGTAACTAGTATCAGATCTGGTGCTGCATTGAAAAAATATGGATTTGTCTCATATTTAATCCATTTAAATTTTCCAACCGGTAAATGCTGCACCATTGCCCAGCCATAAAGGTTATTAATATCATAATATAAGAGTGTCTTTGTTTTCTCTTTCTCATCGTATGAAGAACCCATGTACGGATTGTTGGCTTTAGCATACCGATTAGAACACTGGCTTATTCCTCCTCGAATGCCTGTTTCAATAAACATCAGCATGTCAATATCCGTAAGAAGCTCCAATTCTACCTTAGTCATTTTAAGAGCTGCTGAAAATGTTAGCCCAGGGGTCGTGTAAAAGTGAGCAGGACACAAATCATATGCTTTGAGAGATGTTTCTCGAAAACTTTCAAAGACATCAGCTAATAGTAGAACGTCAGTTTTCAAATATAGATCAGAGTACTTTCCTAGCGTTCTTGTATTAAACTTATCCCAGACTTGAATAGCATGCTTGTAATCTTCTTCAGCAATATGAGAGTCAGTTAGTTTATTGTAAAACTCGTTCTTTTCTGGCAGTTTTGTCGATTCTAGCTTATCTAATCCATCCACGAAATCATATGGAAATACGCCTTTCCGTCGAAGAAGACCAATCTTCTCATCTGTGAATCTATCTAATTGAAACTCCTTCGTTGCTATCGGTACATTTTCTAGGTATGATGCAAGTTTCTCTAAAGATAATGGGAGAAAACGCCAAGAATCTATGAATCTAAAGTTAATGTCGCTCCCATCTACATATTTTGCGAAAGAAATATATTTCTCTTTATTATGTGGTAGTAGAGTGACTCGACCTTTCATTAATGTAGAAGTGGCTATCTCTTTTAAAATAAAGTGTGTGTCGTAATTGAGGTTATGAAAAACCACCGGAATAAATCTTGAATCCTTATAATTCAAATTACATGAATTATGAGCTGCACCTCTGAAACTGAAGAGAAAAGAAGACTTTCTTAGAATCGCCAAAAGAAATTAATTTTCTTGATTAAAATATATAAGCAACCTGATAACATACCGTCCTGTAAGATGACAATGATCTCGGACTGCGAGTTCTTCGGTACGAATTGCTTTTCGACATATATGACAGACTGTACTCCTTCGGAAAGATAATTCTTCTAAATCTGTAAGTTTCATAGGTTTTGGATTCGTGTACAGAAGATTAATCTTCTCTCCTATCAATTTCAATTCTTGAACAAACCATTCTGCAGGCGACCCTCCATCTCCAATATTTTTTCTATATGATTTGTAGCCAGATAATCTGTCATCAAAGCTACATTTCATATAGTATCCTATGCTGTATGATTCATGAAGTTGAAAAGCATTCTCATTCTCAGTAGGTTTTAATAAACATTCAAAATCAGCATAGATAACAAAAGGAACTTTTTCATTCTTATTGTAATCTTCGAATTTGAGAATGTTATTCTTAGAGCCAAGTAGATTGATTCGACAATTATTCCAATGTTTACAATCATTTTCATGAATTTCCAATCTTTTTTCACTATAAAATATTTGTAAACATCTTTCACAGTGATAAGATTTTACATGAGTTTTAGACAGTTGAGAACTCAGAAGACGGGAGATGCTTTTGATCAAAACATAGTGGTATTTAGTCATGATTCCGTCATCAGCACAATTATTTTCTTCACGCTCGTCTATGTAAAAATCTTGAATAAGAAGTAGATTTACATGTTTTTCCTTCTTTTCAGACGAAATGTGACAAGGCGATACTTCAAACTTTGCTCCATACTTTCTAAGCATGTATACGTTTACTGAACTATTGTTGAGTTTTTCAAATTTCGGTATACTTTTTAGTTTTACTGGAAATTCTATATCATCAAAGTTCAACACATTCTCGTGCAATCGATATTGATTAACTCTATTAGCATTGGTTTCACTAGGATATAATGCTGAAAGTATAGCATACTTAAAACACTGATTGTCATTGTTGCGAACATTTAGACATGCTTTTTTCTTCTCTATAAACTTTGGAAGAGGAATATAAGAAGTGCCCTTGATTGGAGAATATTTTTTCATATTTATGCACAAACTTATGATACTCTTGAGAGGCCAGCCAGAGTCCTTTTCCTGAAATTCTTCTAATTGTGTGAGAATAGACTCTTTTATGCTATTTTTGAACCATTCTTGTAAGTCTGTTGATAAGTATGCAGCAGTACTTTCAGTCGTAAAATATTTTATATCTGTTGTTTCTTCTCCATTTTTTTGCATTGAAAATTCTGCGATGAAATCAGAATTAACTTTTAAAGCATTATACTCTTTTAGACATGCTTTTGCCTTATCTTTGAATAGCAGTTGTGCATCATCCAAAAAACTTAAAACGTCCACATGTTTTAAGTTCACTACTACACCAGTCTGTATTCGGTTTTCAAAAGCCGACTGTACATCTCGCCACTCAACTCTACCATCAGTTTCCTCGGATTGTAGACCACCTCCCTGATGAAGATGATGTTCGAAATCAACTTGAATGCATGACAGATGTGTCATACAAGTTTGGAACTTTTGCTTCTCTCCTCTCGTAAGATTGGATTTGATGATCTTTTCATTCAATTCTTTGATTGTAGAATTGCACACTTCTAGCCAATAATTAATATCCTCATTTTGCATTTCATGTATAGATAGTAATGCCTCACGAAGAAGATCTACAAGTCGTTCAAAAATACTGATTGAAGACATTTTACTTTTTGTCTAAAATATCACTGTAACTGAAGTTAAGACTGAATTTCGATGACTACGATTTATAAAGTGTGCTAGACTAAGAACAAATTTCCTCTTATAAAGGAAAAATCAGCGTAAGAGAGATGGAAAATTTCAATGTCTGACCAATGGTGAAATGGAAAGTTGATTGATATGAAGAGGGGGAAGATTTTCTAGGAGAAGGGATGATTTTTATCCAACCAAACATCATCATTTCAGCCCAACCAATGAGAGCTGTGCTTTTATGGAATCATCCAATCCTAGATGAAAACGATTGATTTTCATCCGACCGAAAATCTCTATTTCAGTCTAGCCACGAGTACGAGGCGGAGTTTCGTATTATAAATAAGGCAGTGTGAACTTTTCCGAGATCACTTCTTACTTGGACTAGCTACAGAGCTGCAAGATGTCTAGAACACGTGAATACGATTTAATGTTTAAAAATACTGTTTTGCAATATCAAGAAGAAAAAGTTTACATTTGCGACATACAAGGATTTCAAAGAATAGCTGAGGACACTTTTATTTTTAAAGAAATTAGTTTTCTCAATCTGAAAAAATCGGCTTTACCGACTGCTTATCTATTCAAACCTCCGATGGCCTGGGAAGAATTAACTGAGGAAGAAAAATGCATGATTGGATGGCTAGAGAAGACATATCATGGAATAGCGTGGAGTTCTGGAGATATTCCATATCGCCGTCTCAATAATATTTTAAAAATCTGTACGCAAGGAGTTGAGAAAATATTTATTAAGGGAGAGCAGAAAACCCAATGGATGAGTAATATTTTACCAAACATGTAAGTTAAAATTATGTTTTCTTTTATCAAAAAGTAACAAAAAAGTATCAAAAAGTATCAAAAAAGTATTAAAAAGTATCAAAAAGTATCAAAAAGTATCAAAAATTCCATTAGATCTTGCTTATTTTTTTTTGTTCTACCAAGCTGAATTAAATAATAGATTACTTTGTAACGAGATACAACGAAGATGAATCAGATAGTAGTAATTTAAAACATGAAAGTAATATATATTTTTTTTTATTGCATTAGTTAAATAAAAAGCTTTTATTTATTAATTACATTCTAATATTATTTTTATATTATTATAAATTGCTAATCGAGGAACGTGATGTCCTCTATTATGTGTGGCGGGATTTTGGGTTGGGATGGACCTGCCTCTGTTTTGTGCAATGATGACGGTGCTACTTTCCCTCGAGATGCCGTTGCTGCTGCCTTCGGTGGAGCAGGTGCATTTTCCTTCCCCTTGCTGCAATCCAGCCTCAGCAAGTCTCGCTTTGACGAATGGGCATGATCCTTATTATCATGAAGAGGCACTTTTACATCTGAAACAAAATAAATATAAACATAGTTAATTTTATGATTTTAATATTACAAAAAAAAAAATGATTTAAAAAAATATTTATTTATAATTTACCTGCGTTGAACAGCGAGGAAACCAAAAGAGGAACTCTAACGTCTTTCTTGACTTCTGTAACCAAAAAGAAATAACAATAAATTTTTGTTTACAAAACTAAAAAAATCATGCATATACTATTTCATGTGCTTAAGCGGTCGGCAAGTATAATTTTTTTTTTCGTCTGCTGTGCGGATGTGAAATGACACTTCCCGGCCACTGACACGTAAAATTTATATTTAAAAATATATTTATCACTCACCCGTATTAGAATGCGTTGAAGGCTTTTCTGATTTTTTCATCTCATCACAAGGCTTTTTTATTTGACCTTCTGCTTTATCCTCCGCTTTCCTTTTTCTGCCACTGTCGTTACTGTTGCTGTTGCTGTTACTGTTGCTGTTGCTGTTGCTCTTGCCGATGCTCATTTGCTCTAGTTTAGGCAAACTCGCACAGACCAACGATTTTTCCGGCCAAAACGTGCTACTCGATCCTCGTTTCTTCGACTTTACACTTGAACTCGAGTTTGAACTCGAGCTCGATGAGCTTGAACTCGAATGTGAGCGAGAGCCCCTTCTCGGACTTGCACTTGAAACGGGATGGATAGGACTGCCTGTAGGATACAAATTTTGCATCGCAGCCATTGGAGGTATCGGTAGCACTGCGAAAAAGAATAAAATAAGACTATAAAAATATGACACGAAAAATAAGACTGCATAAAAAAAAATAAAAGAATCATACAACAATTATATACAATATCTCAATATTTAATTAAAAAAAAATCAACTTACATGAGTCTATGGCGTTTAGCGCCCATGCTGCGTGGTCCAACATCATCATTAGAGTTGGTGCGTTAGATATCAGCGTCCTTATGCGCTCCCGCATATTACGCAGACCACTTTGCCTTGGAAGAGCCATCCTGTCTGTTACTAATTTTCACTGGGTTAAGAAAAATTGGAGAATATTCTTGAACTGACGCTCTGCAGCAACACCCGTGGTATTTATTTAGAAAAGCACGGCTCTCCCTTTCCTTAACTTTTTGTGAAAATCATATGATTGGAGGAAAACTTTCCTCCTGAATTCTCAAAAACACATCCCTTGCAGTGCTTTTAGCCAATCCTAGGCGAGTCAGTAAAATTTTTTCCTCCCATATTCTAAAAAAAAAAAAAAAAAATACGCCTCCACACATTTGACCAATGTCAACGAGTGAGTTTTGGTCACCCTTCGATTTTGCCAGTATGCGCTTACGTTTTCGTATGTTTTCTTAAAATTGACAAAAATGTATTCATTGGTGACAAATAGAAAAAAAAGGACCATACCTGCCAAGGGGCCGGTGCGCGCAGTCAGTGGTCCTCCTATTGTCATCGATCTATGTATACCGGTGCAAGGATCTTCTGCGCGCAGTCAATGGGGAGGCTACTTCTTTTGTAATCTATACACATTCACCTGCACACTTTAGTCTGCGGAAATCTATAGTTTAGATTGTAAAAATGTGTGAGATTTTTGGTTTCCTATGAAAAGAGAGAAAATTCTCATCTTTGTAGTTATCTATGAGACGTGCCTCTAAACTTATTGATTATCTTGAAAGGATATATTGTCCAGCATTAGCTTCTATTGACCTATACACTTCTCTCACGCAAATGATGCACCTTACTGCGAGGATTCGAAATTTATTTTTTTTTCCCATATAAATCCCAATCTTTTAACTTTCATGAGAAACGTGACTACACCATTCTTGAAAAAAAAGTAGTGGGTTGCATACATGTGAATTTCCACCACGCATTCTATCGTAGAATAATATAGCAGGATAGCTCCTCCTTTCCCTCTCTTCTCACACCAGAAAAAAAGAAAAACTGATCAATAGATTTTTCCGATCAGATGAAAAAAAAGAGGTGGGAGTCGAACGCTTACGATTTCTCAATCAAATGGAGAGAGGGATGATCAAGAAAAGGGCCTACAGGAGTAGGGATAACTTATATGGGGCTTATACACACTACGGATTCTAAATCAATTTGAGAGGGGGCATCCAGAGGAGAGGCTTAAAACATTTTGGAAAAATTGAAGAAGGAGCAACTCAGGGATAGGGCTTATACACACCTCGGATTCTAAATCACTTTGAGAGGGGGGCTCGCATATGATTGGACAGAAGGGGTGATTCAGAAAACCCTCCATCTAAAATACACAGGTCGGATCCTAAATCACTTTTGGAGGAGAGGGGGGTGATCCGATAGAATCCGTGTGATCTGGTAAGCCTATAGCTTATCTACTTCTAGAGTTGAACTTGCACACATGAAAGATGTGTCATACAAGTTTGATATTTCTGCTTTTCTCCTCTTGCAAGATTAGCTTTGTCAATTTTTTCGTTCAATTCCTTTATTGTGGAATTGTACATGTCCAGCCAATAATGAATATCATTATTGCTCATTTCATGTATATTTCGCAAAGTATCACGCACTACTTCAACAAGGCGTTCAAAAAGTTGAAATGAAGCCATATTTACTTTTTTCACTTAACACTCACAAAACAGAATTGTATAAAGAACTAGTTTCGTGTACTGTAGTAGACGATGTCTGCTCCTCACAGTAAAATTTCTTGCTTTATATAGACGAGACCACGAAAGAAAAGGAGAAAAATTTTAGAAACTACCAATGAATAGGAAGTTTGACAAGGGATATTTTCTTGGGAAGGGATGGATTTTCTATCTTTGCTCCAATGAGAAGTGGTCATCTTTGACATTGAAAAGCTGAGGAGCAAGTCATGACGAGGAGAAGGGATATTTTATTGGGAGGGGATGAATTTTCTATTTTTAGACCAATGAGGTCTATGCTTCTTTTTGACAACCTATTGTGTGACAACCAAGGTGGAGTTTCTTTTTATATAAGCAGGATGACAAAATTCATCTGTTCATTTACAATAAATTCGTCTTATAGAACTAACTCGACGAAGCTGCAAGATGATTGCAATGTGTGAATACAAAAAGATGTTTCAAAATACCATACTGAAATATCCGGAAGAAAATGTTTATATTGTTGACATACAAGGATTTCAAAGAATTGCTGCGGATACTTTCATTTTCAAGGAAATTAGTTTTCTCAACATAAGAAAAACAGGTTTACCAACTGCTTACCTCTTCAAGTCTCCAATGCCGTGGGAAGAACTTACCGAGGATGAAAAATGTATGATACATTGGCTAAAAAAAAGTCATCATGGAATTGAATTATTTTATTTTTAAGGAAATATAGAAACTAATTTTATCTTTATTTAATATTATACAAAAATTTAAACTAGGGGATCTGAATTTTTGTTATTTTTTTAAGTTTTAAGTTTGACTAATTTTGGAGTGATTGCTAAACAGGCACAAGTCCTGAACAATCACTAGCACAATTAGTATAGTGTTATAAAAAGGGAAAGAAAATTCACGATTTTAGTGTTTATATTCAGTACTGTGATAAACAGGACAAGTATCCTGATCGGCAGTGTGAAGTATAAACGCTATCAATTTTTATTTATTCTCGCAAGACTAGTAAATTTTTTATTTTTCTAGCCAACCGACACTTGTCTCCTAGTTTATAGCGGTTAGAAATTGAGTCTAAATTCACGCAGTGGTGAATGCAAGAAAAGAAAAGTTTTGTAGGTACAAGTTTAGGTGAATATTCACTTACTTTTATTGTAGACTTTGGACTGCAGAGGTGGACCCTTATTGTAACTTACAGAGAGTTTCGCTGACGACGACCGAATATTAATTAGGGTGGCGTCGGGAAAATTAAGAAATACTCAAGTCAAAAAGTTCATATTCGACACTGAGGTTAAATTTATTTCACTCCAAACAAATCTTCAAATTACAAATTTTTTTTAGTTAGCGGACTGAGCGCGTATAATAATGTGTTACGTCGGAATGAACGCAACTCACCAATAAACTTACTTTTATTCGAGTCCCTATCTTCTGTTATTTATTATTCATTTAGATTTACAAGGAAATCCCTTTTGGCTACCGCAGATGCGGTCACTGCCTTCCGGGAAAGGGAGCCGGATAACGAAATCACTTAGACGGGGTTAAGTTTTAAAGCAACTACTATAATGTATTTCACTCGTATTAGAGAAAAGAGAAAAGTACATTGCAGTGTATATATGTGTGAGTATGTGTGTGTGTGTGTGTGTAGAGATGCGAGCGGCAGGAGGTTGCAGCTGTGGGTCCTTGTTGCTCCTTGAGCCTGGCGTTGGTGGTTCAGTGCGGTCAAGCTGGTGTGCGTCTCGGATCCCTTCAGCTCGTTCCTCCTTCGAGCAGGTGCAGACAGACGGGCGCCTTGATGTGTCGTCTCTCTTCTTAGCGACGAGAGAGGATGGTGTATCTCAGTGATCGTGGCACTTATACAACTTGGTACCGCGGAGGTAAAACTGTTTGTTTTCCCGAGCAATTCAACTATTTTCATAGGTCTATATTTTTCAGCAATGAAGTCTTTTTTACTGATCTTACTCGCGACTGGTAGCGATTCAATATTAACTTATAAACTGGTTCGAATTTAGTGGTCTGGCGACTTGCAGTGATTCGACTTGTAAGGTGACTTCCAGAAAACTGACGATGTGCACCCTTTTGCTCGCGGCCTTTATATACTGGAAATTCTGTAGCCTTGATTTCCCATATTTAGGAGTGCCTAATACTCTCACGACTTTCCTCTTGACTTTGCGTGACCTCGTAAAATTTTTATTTTACGTGCTCGACCGATGCTTGCTCTCCGCATAGCTATTTTGATTTTCGTCGCTTTTCGTGAGGAATATTGCGACTCGTTTAGTGACATCTTTTTATTTCGTCGCCGTCATTTTTTTCTTGGCGTTAGCCATTCTTTCCGATGATCTTCGCCTAGAGCGCGGTTTGTCGCTACGCCTCTAATCCAATTTGTGTAGGAATACGTTGTGGTGGGAAATACTGCTTGCGGCTGCTGCGATCACGATGCTCGCGAGTGTCTCACGTATGTGTGTTTCTTGTTTTGTGCGTAAAAATTGTGTGACCTACTAAAATTCGCGTCGTAGGCGCGTAATGGAATCGGGAATTCCATTACACCTCCCCGCCCGAAAAAGAACGGACGAGTGAAACTTGACGTTCGTAAGATTTTATGTGTGTGTGTGTGTGTTTTATAAGTAATGATGGGTAATTCATTCTTCCGCACACATGTCTTTTTGTAACAAACGCATTAATGGCTTGGCTATTTTTGCGAAGTTTTGAATCAATCTACTATAATAACCGAATGGACCTAGCATTTGTCTAATATTTTTCACGCTTTTAGGACGAGGGATATTAGCTACTGCTTCTAACTTCCTAGGATCAGGTTTCAAATCATATGCCCGAGGTAGCAAACTTCCTCCTTAAGAAATTCGCAATTCTTTAGATTTAGTTTGAGGTTACGTTGTTTTAACCTTTCCATAAGTAGATTCATTTTTTCCTCATGTTCTTCAAGCGTATTAGCAAAGATAATTAGTCATCAATAAATGAGTACAGAACCTTTCCTTTTCTTGTATAAATATTGGTTATAATATTCCTAATTACGAATGTTTATGTGTCGTAGATAGTTTTCGAAGAAAAATCGCATTCCCCTATGCGCCGTTTTATCCGCCCTTCCCCTTCTTAGTAAAAGACGAATGATTTAATTAATCATTAATGATCCCAAGTAATATTTATTGAGGTGCTCAGTCCGTTTACGCAGTCTAATTTCTAACTTATAAATAATTTACAATAAGTATTATAACCAATAATTGCTACTGATGAAATAAAAATTAATTTAATATAATATTAATAGTAATAAACTGCTAAACCTTTAGATGTTCTGATTTAACTTCTGATGTGTTGAGATCTTTAAAATTTTCATATCGTTTGTTTAAAAAACTAACAATGAATTTGGCAATTATTACCTTATTATTGTTATATGGGTTTTGTATGATAAGGTTTAGCTAATTTTCAGTATGCTTTATGCAATACTTGTAATTAACTTATTTTTAACATTATGTCTAGGTTAACTAAATAATTAGAATTCATAAATTGGTCTTAATTAAATTAAAGGTGGCTTAATGTTTTAAAGTAGAATATTGATGAGCTTAAAATGTTAAGTTTTAATAATAATTCTTAATAATTAAGCAACTATTTGTTAGAAAAAGGAGGAATATGCAGAGGTAGAGTGGTTTGAATATTTATTTGAGGGACAAGAGGGAAAGCATACCGATTTTCTGTACACGTGCGCGGCTGTAAGCAGATAACATCTCCCGATTTCCGCCCCGCCCAAAATTTTCTCAGAGCTTTGGGTCGTAAAAGTTCCAGCGGTCGGGCTCTAACTGGATTTTTATAGCTTGCAGCTGGCCCTGTTAACTTATAGTTTTAAGAAAAAATAGACTCAGTGACAATTCGAGTGGCGCGTCTTCGAAGGAATACGGCGACACTCGAGCTCCTACTTGGTTTATTATCATGTTTACTGAGAAAAAGGTCTCTGGGAACGGAAAAGCCGAAAACCCAAAACTTGTAGGTATACCGCGGAAAGATTATTTTGGTGTGTGACAATTACCTTTTTTTGTAGACAGACGGGACGTGCGTGCATATATAATCTAATGTGTATACAGCGTATCGCTTCATCTGTTTGGCATTTTATATTTTTTTCTGAGAAAAATATTTTTTTAAAAAGACGGCGACGTTACACTTCCATGGCTCACGTCATATGTTCGAGTAGCATCAAAAGGGTAGGGGCATTTGCAATTACCAATCGAATCCTCTCCTGCGTGGTTCTGATGCTGCTTCTTCTGCTACTCCTTGTGCTGCTCTTCTTCGAATGCATGTTTTACTTTTTTGTCGAATTGTTTGCGATTGAACACGAAAACTGAACTGATGAACCGTAGCCTAAGAAGGACTATTTATTACGAAAACAGCAGCTTCCCATTCCACAGCATTTTTCTAAAGTCCGGTGATTGGTGCAAAAATTTTCTCTCCCAATTTTTGAATAACACACCTTCTCACATCTCTTGGGGATGAAAAGCCTAACGATTGGTGAAAAAATTTCCCTCACCAATTTTGAAAAACTTGTGTCCACCTCCCTTTAGTACACTCCCTTTTTTCGAATCTTGACTGTGAGAATGTGAGATTTTCCTCTTCTCGCAAGAAATAATCCTGGGGAAAACCTCACTCTGAACTTACTTAGCATGTCTAAAAAAATTGATGCATATCTGTGCGAGATACATCTGTGCACACAGTCAGTAAAATATATTGGCCAGCCTTTGCGTTCACCTACAAAACAGCAGGTTTATCACAAACGGAAATTGTGCAGTGTTGTCTCTGGGAAAGTGCGAGGGATAGTACCTGCGCAATTTGTACGCACAGTCGGTGGTCAATATTCTTTAGCTTAGCGTTTCTCAGTCAAAAAACAACTGACACTAGAAGCTGTATACATCTGCGTGGGATAGTTTGTATACGTATCCGAGAATTATCTACACGAAGTCTGTATAGTGAGCATTTCTCGCATACATTGCGTAAAAGTAGAGGAAAACACCTGTGCGAGGGTCGTCGTCCATACCTGCGTGAGGATCGTATGGAAAGTGTGTGGAATAGTATCTGTGCAATCTGTTCGCGCAGTCAGAGGGACTATCATATCTCAGTCGAAAGGAAAAAATAGCTGATGCTAGAAGCTATATACATCTGCGTGGGATAGTTTGTATACGTATCCAAGAGTTATCTACATGAAATCTGTAGTATGCATAATGTCTCCAATACAATGTGTAAAGGAAAGGGAAAATACCCGTGCGAACCCTCGGGTCACCGTCTCTACCTGCGCGAGGATCATCGTCTCTACCTGCGCGAAGGAGGAAAAGCATGAACCCACCACAAAATTTTTTTTTCAGGACACGGAGACGGGAAGATTGGGACTTATACATACTACGATTACTGGCTCACTTTGAGAGTGGGGTGGATTCTCGGTCGCTAGGAGAGGTAAGGGAGGGATCGACAATCCCTCCATCTAAAATACACATCTCGGATTCTGGAACACTTTGAGAAGGGAGGGGGTGTTCTAGAACCCGTGTGTTCCAGTATGCCTATAGCCTATCTACTCACATCTGCGACCACTCGAAGATCTTTCGAACGATAAGATAGGAAGCGTCTGTTTATGATGTGCCGGGCCGCTTTTCATGCCGTGAGACGCCATCCCCCGAAATTTTACGACCGGACTAGAGCCGAAGGACAACAGTTATCTTTTTGTGAATGCAGGAGTTTTCTCTTCTATACACGTGGGCGCAATATTTTAAATATTTAAACGAACACACAGTCTGTTATTTAAAATTAAAATTTATATTTTATATTTACTCAGGATGTCTTCTACTTACGAAGGTCCACTTTCATAATTTACGAAGATTTTTAATTAACTTTTGGTGTAATCAAAAGAATCATAGATTTTTAGTTAACTTTAGTTTAATCAGTAATTATTTGGAACATATTTAACAAACTTTTTTGTGTACTTTGACAAAGAAATCTCGTTCGAACCGAATACTGTAATTGTTGTCTCTGTATTTTTTATCCAAATCGTGCTTGCGATACCTAATTTTTTTCATAGTTTTGTAGTATAAAACTCAACTGTTGATTCGCAATAGACTTTAGGTGTTTACGCAATGTACAATAATTTTACATTACAAATATTGCCATAATTTAAAGCTTTCATCTTTACTGTTGATTACCGTTTTACGACTTTCGTTTTACATTCGTTTTGCGACATCGCTCAATTAAAAATCTTAAAGTGAATTCTTCATTGACCATTATTATTTCTCATATTGAGTCTCAACAATCCAGCATTCGCATCATTATCAGTGCATCGCCAGAGAGGCGTACCGTTACAAGCTTGGCCGGATAACAAAAGGCCGAGCTTGCCGCAATCTCCCCGATAAAAGCGCCGTCGCTTCCCCGAACGTATATTTCACTAACGGCGAGAGCCTTCCTAATTGAAGATATAGCCGCCGGCCAAAGACTGTCCAGTTTGGTGTACACTCGCGCGTCCTACATGCGCCTGCCTTCGACATCGCGCACGACAATCGGGCTTTTAATTCACCCTGCACGCCAATTCAGTCCTCCACCGTTTCCACCTCCTCCTCTTCTTTTTCTGCTGCACTGCCTCTGTTATCTGCAGCCGGGGATGGACGCGATAGTGCGACATCGAATCGCGCACGGAAATCTCCTCTTGCCGCCGCTCTCACAATGGCCGCAGAGGACACTGCTCTCGCGTGCAACGTTACGTAAGGCTTGCGAAACAATGACCGAATATATTTCTAATTGGGTTATTGGAGCGCTAGTTTCGCTGCGGCAATCGAGGCAAGGGTTATCTCGAGCTTTTAGATTCAATAATGTCCCAGTCTTATAGCTGTGTGTATGAAGAGGTTTATATTGCGAGGGTCGATTTTGGTGAATGGCTGTTGGATTTTATATGTAGGGTGCATCGATTTGAGTAAAACAGTGCTTAATTTTATGTATAAGGAGAAGCTGATTTCTTTATCACGAATATCTTAGATGAGGCGTTGTACTCTTATCGTTACATCAGCGCTTCATATGCCAATTTGCGGACTATAGTCCTAGACCTATAGGTTTCAGTATAAAATTCTTGATATATTTTGATTATCACTTAAAAGTGTGAAATAGCACGTCGAGAATTTAGATTTTTTAAAATGTATTTAACTCTTAATGATAATCCGGAAATAACCTCGTTGTGCAGTCAAGGAGGTAATAAGTTGATAACAGGCTGATGGACTGCTCGTATATTGGGCTTGCTGTTGTGATGAAGTGTTACTTTATCGCGGAGACTGTAATGGATTTTCGCAGTTATTTTTAATTCGAAAGTGCGGACTGAGCGCGTATAAATATGTAAAGTTTTTCGAGTTGCTGACTAAGCGCATATAAAAGAAACTTCCGAGCTGACTGAGAGCCGGGACCGAAGTGATTTCGAGTTGCGACTCGAGGATACTCATAACCTTTAGCCCATCCCTCGATATCCCTCTATACGCTGGGGTCCGGAGACCCCCTACTCTAACTAGATTTTCCGGGGGAGAGGCCGAGATAGGTTCCCTGTCCCCGAGACAGATGATGATTTGCAGGTTGTTCGAATTTTAGAGGAGTGATGATGTCTTGATCAGCATTTTCTTATTTGGAGCTTTCTGATACTTCGGTCCAACACCGTGGACCAATGAGAAAAATAGGATAAAATCTTCTGCTTGCATGTATTCTAGTCGCTATGCTGGCTATTGTTATGTCGAGATTTGGTCTTTTTAAGACTAATCCCTTCGTTTTAATTTACAAATTCACTACCGAGAGAATCGTTACATTGGAATTTTATCCTTTTGAGACTAGTCTCTTCCTTTTGCCTGTCTGTTCTCTATTACGAGAAACTGAAAGGTATGTTCGCTACTTTCGAAGGTTTTTGAGCGATTTCTCCATAGAAGAGAGATTTTCCAGGACTCCTCCTACACATGGGCCCAAGGCCCTCCTACTCTAGCCAAATTTCCGGGGGAGATAATGATGTAATTCAACGTCCCTGAGGTAGATGGCGACCCTGGCGCAGTTGTCGAAGAAAATTTAAATATTCCTAAGGAATCGTTTAAAAATGTATTTGTTTAAATTTACGTTTAGTACTATTGGCTATTATGTATAAAAAACGCAATCGTTCGAAATGACACAAACATTTCAACTGAAACAGCTTCTACAGTAATTTTAGGGTAATAGCGAGTTTACCGAACTAACAATGTGATGTTGCAAAAAAGAAACACGGGTGTTGGCTTACTCTTCCATATGGGGGAGATCAGTACTACCGACTATCGCAGCAGAACAGTCTGATTTTATAGAATTGATTATATTCGGAAAATATTAATTGAGACAACTTACTTGATTCTTGTAGACAAAGGTAATTGTTGCCTTCATCCGAAACAATACCAAAATATTTGCAAAATTAGAATGACTCTCTCTAAAAATCAGTTGGGCTTCCTTCCTTCAAAACAATTAAATAAGACGTCAAATCAATTAAAACTCAATGGGCTGAATTCCTTTTCTATGACTTTATTTAATAGGTTGAAAAACTTCTAATACACAATACTCCACGTACAACTTTGACTACAAAACTCTAATCGAAACTTTGACTAAAACTCTAGTATCAAACTCTAAATTGAACTCTATGCGGCACTCAAAATGAACAAATGCGTCTTTCTTTGAGGAGCGTACACACTGGAATGAAAAAGTCGTGGGAGGCAAGCTTGAAGAAAGCGCCACATCTTTCTCCCACACAGGGTCTTTACTTCTCCTCCCTCCGCACTTCAGCTTAGCCGCGCTCTCTCTCTTACTCATTAGGCCTTATGAGCCTGTACTACAGTCAACGGCTAAACTGCAGTGTTGGCTATGCACGCGTGCTTCAGCCGAAGGAGGAGAAATTGTTTTGGTTTTGGGTTTCTTCGTGTATTTGTTAAGCGTCGAAGTTTCTGAATTTTTCCGTTGGCTTTATTTGTTTCTTTATAATAATTCTGAATATTCATCCAGAAACTTCGTCACTTAACAGTAAATCTATTAATCATGCAGAGCTATGACGACGCCGACTCATATGAACGACTCATTGCCCTGCCATTTAAGAAAGGAAACAAAGCAAAAACCAAGACAAATCTTGAACTAGATTACATAATTATGTATTTGATCGCTTCACCACCACGACCAATACGGCGAGATAACTACATGTCTACCATTGATATCTGTCAAATCAATAAATCGGTAACATTTGAACATTTAACCAAATTTGAGGAGAAAGCAGAAACAACGACAGAAGAAGACGAACAAACGTGACATTTAACAATAATTATAGCATTAATTATTGTAATCAAATCCTAACCCTAGTTAATAGTTAGTAAGTTAGTAGTTAATTGTACGCCAATATTGCAATTAGTAAACATTTAAATTATTATGAAAAATACTAACCCATTAAGCTAAGAATATTACGAAAATTTTTTTTTAATTTTCATAGTAATAGGATGTACACTAAACAGTGCCAACAATTTTAAAAACATCAACTTACCACTCCGCGATACGCATGATAAATTGATAAAATGTCTTATTCGATCGACTACATCTTGGACGGATGTAGTCCTGTGATTTGTAATTACATTTCACGAGACTGAAAACTTAATAAATATAAGTTAACCATTACTATCGCGATCACCGTGATACCCACATGTATTCCAAAGAAAAATCTGCCTCAATAAATCAGTTGCAAAATTTCAGTTTTACACACACGATCAACCGTAGCCATCAAGCTTTTCCGCAAATGTCTTCGCCTGTACGTATACCTGCAAGAAGCCAATCACTCACGCTCTTTTTATTCGGCACATCTGGCAAAGTGCATCAAACACCGCGAGCATCCTCCGTTTCTCCCATTCTTTCATCGTTCGCCGGCGCATCGCGCGGCGGATGCACTCCACCACCAGAGAATGACTGAGCTACAAATCCGATATCGAGCGTATCAAAGATAATTCGCTCCATGATTAATGGCCCGAGCGCGAGTTTCTCAACAAGAATAGGGATAGAGAGGAGGAGGCGCGATTTTAGCTGCGGCCGCTATAATGGCTTTTCGTCGGACTATCGTAAATCCAGATATCGTCGGTTAGCGCCCAGCACCTTAATTATCGGATACACCGGAGGGAGAGAGAGTCGAGGAATCCGAGGCTAAGGAGATTTCCGTTTAGCGGGTGTAGAAGTGAGAGAGAGAGAGAGAGAGAGAGAGAGAGAGAGAGAGAGAGAGAGAG
>QLYP01000256.1:0-99298 GCA_016647725.1 Nasonia giraulti | reverse complement strand
AGAGAGAGAGAGAGAGAGAGAGAGAGAGAGAGAGAGAGAGAGAGAGAATACTACAGCTTTGTTGTTGAACTAACGAGTGTTGCCACTGTGAGGTTGCCGCCGCTAAATCCGGCCAACTAATTTCGGAGATATATGGATATATGTTAGCTGTGCGGGGTAAAAGGCGCTGTTTCACGCTGCGACAGTGATAATTTTTTTTCTTTGTTCACAGCTCGCTCGAAATTATTCATGGTATTTGAACAAATCAATGTATGCGATAATCAAATGAGCTGCACGCTAGGGTCATCAGTCCACTTAAAAAATTATAAATTCCAGACACAATTACTCATTGCCATTAGCGATATATCGCGTTTGATTAATGGCTGGAAATACGGAGATAATAATCTAGAGTTATATTATAGCCACTTCATGCGGCGGCATTGCGGAAAATCTCGTTCGAACAAATTTAATACGCAATCATATCCCCGGCATTAAAGTTCTATGTATATCCACTCGTCGGCAGGCAGTAAAGCACATCGCGCACAAATACCAGAACTTGTTCGTATAATAAGCCAGACTACACTCCCCGCAGAACGGCGAATTCAAAACAATTTAAGGCATTAAAAGAAGCACCAGCAGCAGTTTCTAAAACTGCGCAACTTTACGAGCGAAACATTAATTGAGATCGTATTTCACTTAATCCCTTGCTATACCCTTTTTTCTCTCTCTCTCTTGCTCGCTCGCTGTCGGAGTCTCCGGATAAAGCCGCGGCTAACTCACGTAAGTGCGTTAAAGCATAATTTTGCGTTTTCTCGCTCTGCCCCTGAAGAGAAAAACTCCCGCGGAATTACCTACCCGAAACTCGCGGCGCTTTCAGCGGGTTAGCGCGTATATCCCGAAAGTGTGCTGACGAACGGCGAGAGAAAACGCTCGCACGTAAGGTATGGTCGAAGTGGAAAAACATAAAGAGGCTGCGGAGTTGTTGCAGCCTGTAAGTCAATGATGTGGAGAAAAAAAATCGACGCCCGTTTCACCGGCAAAATTTCATCGATACCCCGTAAACCTAACAATGACTCAGAAGCTTCTTTTTTCCAATAACGCTCTGTCATACGATCGTCAGAGACTATTTAAATCTCATACAGGCTCGCCTATCTAAGTCCACTGCATATAGCTTAATAGAGTATTAAGCTCCTTTTCAATTACCAAGATCCAATTAACGAACTGAGGAGAGGAAAGCTTTGTTTTCAGCGGAAATCTCTGGACGGCTGCCGCTGCAGCTTGCGACAGATGAAAGATAGACGGCTTAAGTGACTTAATAGCGTCGTGAGACTTAGGAGACCGGACGGCGCCGGCAACTCTCTGCACACGTATAGCGTACTATAGACGATGTACAGCGAGCTTACCACACACATACTTTCGACTCCCAGTCGGAGACAGTACGGGGAGAGGAGAGTTATGGGAAGTTGTTCGAGAGCAGAGCTTTATTTTTTCGGCCGGTCGATTAATTTTAAAAGTTCATTTTTTAGCGGGAATCCTGTCAATGCTTCGTACGTTTGTATTTTCATACAATTTGTTGATTGTAAGTTTGAGTTATTTTCTTTGACTATAAACGTTGTCCTTAGACTCAGGCAATGGCAATTTCAAACGACTTTTCTTACTGCATCACAATTCTGATAATCGAAGCTGCAGGGACGTGAACGAGAAATTAATTTTCTGTTTTAATTAACTATCTCAATATCTTGCACACAAACAACTCGCTCTACCGTAAAGATGCTAATCAAACATAGGCCACTTAAAAATATAATCGCAGCACTAAAACATTCAGGCAAGCCAGCAATAAAAAAAGCGAAAAGTCACCTCATTTGAAAGCAATTCGCCTAACCAAACACCTAATTTTCCCGTAAGTGCAAAGCTAAAGAAACTCGCATCTCAAGACCGTCGTCGCGTGTTCTTAAAAAAGAATCAACGAAGCCAGCCGTACACACACACAAACTTCCCCGACAGTAGAGCTCGGCAGTCGCCTTAAGTGAAAAAGTCGCGCTGTGGTCAGGCATTGACGGCCTTGTCGACGCGGGTGCTTTTTACGGCGGGGCAGACTCGGCCCATTAAGATGCTATCGCTCGCATTAAGTTTGATTCAAGCATATGTACTTAGCGCTCCTCTCGCGATAAGATCCTACTAGATCGCACAGAGCAAACTCTCTCTCTCTCTCTCTCTCTCTTCGACTCTTGTCAACGGCCTCAAGGCAATAACCGCATTTCCTCCGCACAACCGCGAGAGTTAGATATAGAGAGAGAGAGAAAGAGAGAGAGAGAGAGAGAGAGAGAGAGAGAGAGAGAGAGAGAGAGAGAGAGAAGCACGACGAGGAGTCATTTTCGCGTGTGCTGTACGAGCGCACCTTTATACGAGCGCTATTAAAAAACGTTATGTATATGCAAATTTTCGCGAAGGGGGAAGAAAGTTTCTCGATGATATTGTTATCATTATTTATGGCGGCGCGCGAGGTGATGCCGGGTTGCGCTTGATTTATGGGATTAGGCTGGGAATGACGTGTTTTTTGCTTGCTTTTATGGGAGTATTAAGCGGAGAGTTAAGACGTTGACTTTGGGGTGAAATTGAAAATTTGTTGAAGTTGCGCGAAACAGCTATAAAGTGTTCACGATGTAAATTGATAGGCTTGAAGTTATTCCGCACCTATATTATTTTTGATTGCTCGTAACCCAACAGTATTGTATCAATTTTCGTAAAACTAAATATTCATCCTCAAATCGGACTTACAAGTCGAGAGATTCCTCGCACAACTCGTATTTTCCAACGTTTTTCATGTCATCTCAAGAATCTTTATTTCTTCAGCGATAATTCCTCAAGATCTAAAGAATAATTAGCAAAAAGCTGCTTTGCACAGCCGTGAAAAAGCTCGAGTCATTCGAGCTTCGTGTTCTGCTAACAATACCGAAGCCTCACTGAATACTCAGTACACGCTCCTCTTTAGTCTCTATTCCAAAACAACGACGCGACGTTCTTCTCGAATTACCTCTGGAACCATCCCATCCTCGAAGCTCGTACAAATATACTCCGTGAATTCACGTGCGCTTCTCTATGGCCTGTTTTCCCCGTTTGACGCTCTATCTGACTCCCGGCTATTCCTCGCGCGTATATGTAAGCGACGGATATATAGCTGTATAGAGCGTGCATACTATACACGAAAGGCTTGGAGCGAGTGGCTCAACCGAATTCGGCTTCGCGCACTCGAAAATGGGCGCCCACGGCACGAAGCGAGAGAGAGAGAGAGAGATTTAGATATAGATTTTTAGATTTAATTGTTTTTATTGCTGTACATTGTGTTGTACATATACAATTATAGTATATTATAAAAAGAATAAGAAATTTTGTATAAGGGTGTATTGTGTAAGGGTGCTAGTGCGTGTGAAGAGTGTGAAATGGAATGAGGTGAAATGAGATGAGAGTGAATGTGTGTATGTTTGAGTGATGTTTATGTATTTTCCAGATTAAAGAAGTAATTTTTAGCTGCTAAAATGAATTCTTCAGCGTCTCCGTCTTGAAGGCGTTACATCGGATTCAGTCCTTTCGAACCAAATCCGTTCGTTTTAATCTTAGAAATATTCTCGGTAGAAAATGTCCAAGAAGTGTGTCGCTCCTTTTTACCCTTGCGTTGCCGCAAATAGGTAAGGATGAGCTGTCGCGTGTGGTGTGATCAGGGGTAATCAGGGAGCAGTTGTTGTACCAGATAGAATACTAAATTTATTTTATTTAAAATAATGCAAACAAATCTAAACAAGAGATCGTATTGGATGATTTTATTTTAGAGATTTTGACTAATTTTGGAGTGACTGCTAAACAGGCACAAGTCCTGAACAATTACTTGCAAAATTAGTATAGTTTTATACAACAGGAGAAAAATTCACGGTTTGAGTGTTTATATTCAGCACTGTGATTAACAGGATAAGTATCCTGATCGGCAGTGTGAATATAACTACTATAAAATGTTTGTTAAAATTCGCAACACTAATAATAAAAATGATTTATTAGCCAACCGACACTTGGCTCCTACTCTTAGCGGAAGAAAATGATTCTAATTCACGCAGTGGTGACTGCAAGAAAACAAAGGTTTGTTCTTTAAAGAATACAAGTTTATGTAAATAATTACTTACTTTTTTTATCCGTCGACTGTGGACTGTAGAAATAGATCCTTGTAGTAACTCACACAGAGTTCCGATGACGGCGACCGAATATGAATTAGAGTGGCTTCGGGTAAATTATGAAATACTCAAAGTCATAAGTTAGTATTCGAATACTGAGGTTAAAATTTATTTCACTCCAGACAGGTTTTCAAATTACAAAAAATTTTTTTGTTAGCGGACTGAGCGCGTATAAAAGTAAAAATGATGATGCGGACTGAGCGCGTAAAATTATTTTGTTAAGTATTTGTATTGCGGACTAAGCGCGTAAAATTACTTCCGAGCTGACTGAGAGCCGGGACCGGAGAGATTTTGAGTTGCAACTCGAGGATACTCGTAACCTTAGGCCCATCCCTCTATTTCCCTCTTTGAGAGATTTTTGGAGGATTTTCCAATAGGGAGAGAGTTTCCTCGAGGGCTCCTCCGACGCTTGGGTCCGGAGACCCCCTACTCTAACTAAATTTTCCGGGGGAGAGGCCAAGATGGGTTCTCTGCCCCCGAGACAGATGGCGACGCTTGTGCCATTTACAGATGCAAAAATGAATATTTATAAAAGATTGTTTAAAATATAGTATTCATGGATTATTTTTATTATTATTAGTAAAGATTTTTGACTATTATCTGGATTCGCTGGAATTCTTGTTTTCAAGTATAAATGTTAAATAAGAATTGCAAATATTGTAATTAGATTATTTGTTTAATAATTACTCTTTAGAAAATACTGTTTAAACAATCTTGTATGAATATTAGTCATAATATTCCCTATTATAAATATTTATGTGGTATAGATAATTTTTACGAGAAAATCGTGTTGGACTATGCTCCGTTTTACCCGCACCTCCCCCTTTTTATACAAAAAGAATCGTTAAATAATCGTAAATGAATAAGGATAAAAATCTATTGCAATGCTCAGTCCGTTATACGCAACCTATTTTCTAACTTAGAAATAGTTTACAATAATGAATTATAACAAATAGTTGCATTTAAGTTAATATATAATAATAATAATAATCATAATAACTACTAAATTGTTGTAGCGTTCGGATGAATTTCGGTGTGTTGGTTTTCCTGCATTTAACTTTTTGTATTATTTATTTATAACTAACTGTATATTTGACAATTAGTAATCTTTTATTATTGTTTTGTGGCTTTTGTAGTATAGATTTAATTAATTTTTCCGGTGTAACTATATGTATATATGAGTAAACTAATACTTAACATTATTTTTTATTTAACTAAATAATTATAATTTATTTATCGCACTTGATGTTCTGATATTTATTGACGATTCTATATGGAATAGTGATATTATTTTTTTATGGGAAATCTAAATTTTATTGTTAACTAATGGTTATTGTAAATTTTGTTTTTACTCGATTTGCCATACAAGTGCGCAGTCTTAAAGTATCTATAAATGCAAATTAAAATCTAAGAAAAAATATTGATTAACTTAATAATAAAATGTTTATAATATTTCTTAATAATTAGGCAACTATTTGTTTGTAAAATAAGAAAGATATGCAGTGGAAAAATCTATTTTCGGTTATATAACAGCAGGAGGTAGAGTGGTTTCAAGGTTTACATGAGGGGACAAGAGGGAAAAGTACAGATTTTCAGTGCACGTGCGCGACTGTAAACAGATAACATCGCCAGATTTCCGCCCCACCCGAATTTTCCCAACGCTTTGAGTCGTAAAACTGGGGACAAGTAGGGTGATATCTAGAATTTTATAGTTTGCAGCTGGCCCTGTTAGCCTATAGTTTTAAGGAAAAATATACTCAGTGACAATTCGAGAGGCGCGTCTTCGAAGGAAAACGGCGACACTTAAGATTCCACTTGGTATATTATCATGTTTACTAAGAAAAAGTCTCTGGGAACGAAAAAGCCGAAAACCCAGAAACTTGTAGGTATATCGCGGAGAGATTATTTTTAGTCTGTGAACCTTTTCTGTAGACAGACGGATGTTCGTGCATATACAATCTAATGTACGCACAGCGTATCGCGTTGTCCGTTAGGCTTTTCATATTATTTTCTGAGAAAAAAATTTTGTTTTTAGAAAAAAGGCGGCGACGTTACACTATCATTAAGTGGAGCAGTAGCACCACGAAGGCGAGTTTGAGAAGCTGACGAAGCTTCGGTGCCCGCTTCTATTTACTTCTATGTTGAGTTCTGCATTTTTCATTACAAAGAAATAAATGCATTTTTTCTTGTCTTTTATATATTATGACTTATATCATGTTTTATTATGCCTAACTATAATTTTCAACAAAAATCCTCTCTGAAAAAAATGATGGCCTTTGTTGTAAAGCATTTAATACGTGATTTTGATTGGTTGCTGGTTGATTGCCTAGGCAACGAGATCAGAAACGCTTTAAATTCATAACCCTCAAAACAGTCATAACTCATAACCCTGGTAGAAATGTTTGAGGTATTTAAAATGAAATGTGGAAACCTTGATAACAGATAAAATATATGTAATATAACTAGTAAGAAATTTTAGTAAAAATTAATCATTACCAAGAGTGTGTATGTAGTATTACAACATGTGTATTGAAAAGTGGCACCGTAACCCTATTTAAAGTAGTAATAAAGTGTGTGAATATTATTTAGTTTTTTTGTTTGAATGTCAGTGAGAAGTTTAATTAAAAGAATAAAGAGTTTGAAGATATACTGTGTCTCTGTGCCCAAAGTTGCCCACGTGGGCTCACGAGACGATTTCGTCGGCGCAGGTCTATCTCTCGCTATTCCCTGTAGTAACGTGTGCGCGCAATATTACCAGTAGAACTGCTCATCGTGCCGCCTGGCGCGTCGTGCGGATTTGCCTTTCGTTCGTTGCGCGCGCGCGCTCACTGCGCATGCCGTGTTTATTGCGGCCGCCTTCACACGTATTTATATGTGCGAGACTCGTGTCTCGTCACAAAATGTTACAAAAAAACCATGGTCAAAAAGTGCTAAAGATGCTTATATTTGATTTCTAGGAGAAATATGAAATAATTTTAAAAAATTACTAAAAAGGATTGAAATCTCAAAAAATGAACTTCTAAAAAAGTGCAAGTTAGGCAAGTTAGGCAAGTTTGATATGTTCCGCAACAAAATAACAGATAAAACTAAGATCAATGAACCAAAGACTATTATAAAAAGTTTATTATATTCAATCATAATGAAGCAACAACATTTTTTTTTGGTTAATAAAGGGCTTACTTAACCTAAAGTTTATAACGGGGTTTTGTATCCCCGTGTATGTAGATGACGGGATATCCGTCAGACGGAGACGTAGCGAGAGGAAATGTGTATGCAGCATGTTGCAGGCCTCTTGTAGGCTATTCGAAGCCTGGCCCGTAGCGCAGTATGCTACATGTGTTTGTCCTTGAACACGTGAGCCCGCGGATGCGTCGTGAGTCTAATGCTACGTGGCTTGGTCGCGAGTATTTGATTCGAGAGTAGCGCAGGGAATAGGCTGAGAGTCAGGAGCGAAATGACAAAGAGCAAGTTGAGTTTAATGTTAGTTTTATGTAGATAACCAATGCTATGTACAAACGCAGTGCGGGGTAAGAGAGAAACGAAGCAGAGCTTGAAGCAGAGAGAGAGAATAGCGATCGAGCGCGTACTTACATTCTCGCTCGTGCTGAACAGTCAAGATGCCTCATGGCTCGACGGAGTGGCGCAAAGCGGGTGACCGGGTCGCACGCTGGTCGGCGAAGGAGGATTGCCTCATGGCCTCAAGTGTGTGGCTGGGTGCAGTGCAGTGTTGAGCGGCAACGGCCGCACGGCTCAGAAACAACACAATGCACTAGCTTACACTGCAAAGATCAGATCACCCGGTGACACACTGATCACTCGGCCTCGGTAGCACAATCCTCCGGGATAAGCACGCACACGGATCTACAATAATCGGTCTTAAGAGATAGCACGGAAATCGCGACTGCTCAGTAAGACGGTCGGTAGCTAAGTTACCCCACGCGGTACGCGGCAGCATAGGCTTCGCGGACTTTCTCCCCTCTCTCTCGCAGAAACGCATTCACACATGCACGCGGCTCTCTCTGCGCGTTCGTAGTTCTCTCTACTCTCTCACTTACCTTACTGCTGTAATAATAGAGTATTAACATTTATGTATATTTATTTATGTTATTACATATTTATATGTGGGTGAGAGAGACATAACGAGTGCACGTGAGTCAGCTTGTTATAAGTTAAGTTATATACTGATCAATTAGAAAAACTCTCAAGATACTTACTACGTAACTTGCCATGACCGTTTCATTTCGTTTATTGGTAAACAACTAAAATTTTCTTTTTATGTATTAGAACGTCATAAAAACACATGAAACGGTCATGGCAAGTTACGTAGTAAGTAGCTTGAGAGTTGTTCCTGTTATGCAGTATATAATCTAACTTTAAGTTAAGTAAGCCCTTTATTAACCAAAAAAAAATGTTGTTTCTCCATTATGATTGAATATAATAAACTTGACTTTGATAAATTGATCTTAGTTCTTTTTTATCTGCTATTTTGTTGCGGAACATTTCAAACTCGCCTAACCTTTTACTTTTTTAAAAGTGAATTTGTTTAATGTTATTAAAGGCGTGCTTTTAAAAATGTTAAGAAAAATGTGTAGAAATCCGAAGATAACTGTTTTGATTGGGACAAACTAGTGAACGTAGAAGACAGCAATCATAAAATCAAGAAAACTGTTTTGAACTATGAAAAAACTGTTGTCTTCACGTATCAATAATTATTGTCTGTTGAAATCATTATTTTATTAACTTTCTAAATTGTAAAATTTTACACCTGATAAAAAGAAATCCAACTAAAGTTTTTAGCAATCTAAATAAAACTGAAGAAAACAAAAGATTACTGTTATCTGTGTCTTAATTTCGACATATTTCTGCTATCATCTGCAGTTCATAACGTTTTTTTTCAGTTGTTTCTATTTTTCTTTTTCGTTAGGGATTTAAGATATCGTTATCATTCAATATAAAAGAAAATATCGTATTATGTATTACATTTTAGTACAGAAAATCAATGTTATCATTGTTATAATCTCACAATTTACATTATATTATAAATGTTAACCTCTCTATATTATAAAAGAAGTTTTGCCGCCACCGTTTCAAGAATTTTTCCCCTCATTTAATCTTCCTCATTTAATCCCGCTTAATTACCCCCCCCCTCCCCCTCAATTATTCCCCTTTACTTCTTTCCTTACTTTCTTCCCGTCAACAAAAGACGGTTATTATGATTTTTCTAACCAACAACGAACATCTCGTCACCAACAACAAACATCCGTTAACCTGTTTCGATCTTACGATGGCTGTTGAATCTTGGTGACTTGTGGTGTGTTAAGAGATAAAGGAGGTGTTTGAAGACGATGGCTACATTTCCGCTTGAAAAGTAGTTGTTAGGGATCAAGTCGCTAAAGAATTCTTGAAATATCCATGTCATGAAATTTCTGGATCGAGCATTTATATAAATGGGTTGTGTTTTATTTGTCTGCAGCCTCCGACATCTCCCACTTATGTGAAAGTTTACCGTACTCCACATGGTGTTTCTGTAAGTGATTTTTTCTTGTATTTGTTTCTATTTTTTATTTTTTTTTATCGTTTTAATTTTATTTTTATAGCTGTCTTTTAGCTTTGCTATGGGACAAGAGCTGCAGATAGGGAGCTGGGAGACGTGTCATGATGACATATGGGAGTTGCCAAAGGCTGCATAAATATGTCCGGAATGCCACAATATTATGGATTCTGCTGCTCTGATTCGTATAGTAGGACAGGAGGTATGTGTTTTTTCACTTAAAACTCAATATTACACTTTCTGTGAAGTGTAATATTAAGTCTAAAGATTTTCTTTTTTTCTTTCTAAGAGTGAATTGAAGCTTTCAACTCGCGACTCCTATTTGATTAACAACAGCGGAAAATTTTCTTTTTTAATTTTTTATCGTTTATTTTTTTTTAATTGTTTTTCTTGAGTTGTTCCTGAATCACTGCTGATGCCTATCAAGTAATTTACTGGTAAATACTTTATGAAAATTGATTCGTCCTTCGCTACATTGCGCGTCGAGAGATCAGTGTATTAATTGAAATTCTCTGTTTTAGCTAACAAACCGCACAGTTTGTACATCGAGTTGGCTCATAGCGGCCATCTGGGCTTCTACGAGGGCGGCCTTCTCTACCCTAACCCGATAACTTGGCTAGATCGCACTCTCGTTTCTCTCGTTGGCTCTCTGACGCTCGCTGCGTCCAACCGCGCTCTCAAGGTCTTCTAGACACGACGTTGAAGTCAACTTCATAGTTATCTGCGGTGGACCGGTCAAGGCTACACAATGAGGAAGAGAACGAAGAAGCCACGCAAAAGTTTCACTTTGAAGTGAATGTATGGAAAGAACCGGGTGTACAAAGCCTTCAAATTGAGAATTGAGGATTTGCCATGTTTTTGTACGTACGTATTTTGTGGGGTATATACGATAGTATAATAAGCAAGAGCTTGCGCTAGCTCGCTTTATTTAAATTGTGTGTGTTTTCTTAGTGTTTTATCGAAGTTCAGAAGAGACGACGCCGAAAAAAGGAAAAATGAGATGAGAGGGCTTTCTTTCGAATTCGAATGCTTGACTTCACGTTAAAAGTTGTAGAACGTCAATTAATTTGTTAGCGTAATTCTGTAATGGACGTTTATACTTTGTCACGGTTGATTTTTATAGAGATTGTGACAGGTTTTTAACGTGACTGCATTAAATTGAGAATTTTATTTAAGCTATAATAACGATTATTTTACTTTATCCACCCGGAATAAAATTATGCACAATTGTAGATCGTAGTGGGATCGAGAAGCAATACAAAGTGCATTTGATTTTCTCGTTCCTGAAGAAGTTTCTGACGACCACTCCGAGGAGAACAACGTCACGACCGCCGCCTACACCGAGACCGAGTTCTCCGAGTGGGCGCGCGATGGCGACAACCTTGTTTTTGAGGATATGCGCGACGTCAAGTACGACATAAATTCCGAGTTCCAAGGCAAAGGCAAGCGGCCCTTCAACGACCGCATGCTCAACAGAATGGCCTTGTTGTTATCTATAAGTGTGTAATTAGGAGCAGCTTTACTGTAATGTCTACAATGTTGCGCAATACTCTCTCACTGTGCCTTGCAAGATTTTACGCAAACTCCGTGCTATGCGCTTCTACAAGATCTATATTACACTTTTTCAATGATTACAGTGTGCTGCTGTCTTGCTTACTGTCATAATGTTTATACTGTTATACAAAAATCAGAACGCTCGCATTGTGCATCGCGATGTCGTAGACTCGAGACAAGGGAATTATGAACGAGTGTGTCTTAAGTAAAATACATTTCTGTATACGTTGTATATGTCGAGAAAATTGTAAAGAAACAGTGCAAATGCATGCCTAACTTACTATTGTCGATAACGTTTAATAGCTTTTTGAAGTGAATACTTCTATAGGCTCGCCGGGTACACATTTTACTGGGGAGTGAGTCGGCGAGCGGCTACCGTCACGGCGGCGCGATAGACCGATCGTCACGAAAGCAGCGGTAGCTCTCTTCCCCCACCACGCCTCTTCACCGCGCATATTAGCGTACTCGCATAGCTCAGCTCACCCCTTACATATTAGCCGCACTTATTTACACACACTCTAAATCCAAAGTTGAAAATCTGGAAGTAGGAAGTTTAAAACCTACATTTTAAACTTTATAAAAGATTAAAAGTCAAACTTTAAACTTTAACTATTAAGAGATTAATTTATAGATTTTAAACTTTGCATGATTTAATAGACTAATTTTGATCTTTTTACGAAGATTAAAATGCATTATAAATTAATCTCTTGCTTTTATTCTTTTGTAAAGTTTTAAATGTAGGTTTTAAACTTTCTTCTTCCAGATTTTTATCTTTGGGTTTAGAGAGCACGTTCCAAGCGGCTATCGGGTTTTCTCGGTTTTTCCTGCTGGATTTCGGTCTCCTCGACGCGCTAATATAGCGGTGCCTTTCATGGTGCTTCAATTTTTTTGCGTCAACTAGACCACGTGACTTTTTTAATATGCACAAAACGTTTGCAGGTAAACATTATTGACTTGCGGTAAACATTATTACTTTATGACACGCCGTGGCGTAAACCTTGATTTACCGCACGCTCGTGTAAAAAAGCACTCGCTAAATCTCAGTTTATGTACGTTGTGTCATAAAATATCGTACGATACTATTATTCTTATTATATTTTCATTACTAGTTGATTAATGATTACTTTACCTAAGATTTTTTAGATCTTTGTCAAGCGTTAGTAAACCAATCCGTCCTACGTCCAGCACAGTAAATTTACAACGATTTAAGTAAATTCACAACGGTATATAGTAATTTTAGTATTTTGCGCGCTGTAATTTTGCAACGGCGGTAGTATTTTCACACTGAATGCGAGAATCTGATCCCTTTGAAATTACTACGCTAAAAGCAGTAAACTAATCCGACCTACGCTGGGCGGAGCAATTTTACTACAAGCATAGTACAATTGCTTGATTTTTGTAATTTTACGTAGCTGAGAGTAGTAAAATTGCTATACGTCAGGTTGGAACCTTATGTAATTTTACTACATTTTAGTGATTTTTAAAAATCATTTTTTACAGTGTGGTTACTATAGGGATACTTGTTTGGCATTTTCGTTCACGCTTTAACCTTTAGACGGCCGGGATTTGAGAGTTAAAATCGTCCTTGAAAAGTGGCTTAATGGGTGTCTGGTATCATGTATCAACGTTCATATCACAGGGTGAACCGATATATCGGTTTTCCAGTCCTCTAAAGGTTAAAATACGCTGCTTTTAGGGCCGGCAATATAACCGGCAAGCCGTGTTCCATGTATTATATACAATGTAACGCAACAATTTTATGTGTGTTTATATTGTGTATGTACCATGTCTATGTGACTTATCAAACACAGGCTCACAGACAAGAGCATGCCTATGCGATATACATACATTAACTGGGTTCAAAACGGACCTGGCACCCCAAAAAATACTGGCTGATTCTGCATATAAAAAGGATAAAAAAAGGTATCTATAATTTTTTTGTATACCTAACCAAAAAACAAAACTTAATCAAAGTAAAAAGGTTAGGCGCGTTTTATTTTTTTCGTATCATCATGCATGTCAATAATTTTGTTTACAATGAAATAATAGATTAAAAAACAACTGAGATCAATTAAAAAAAATCAAGTTTACAATCATATTATTTTATTTATAATGTGGAAAACAACAAATCATTATGTTTAATTAAAGGGTTAGTCGAATGATTGGTAATTTAAACTTAAGTAATATATTGATCAATTACAAATATCTCTCACGATATTTACTACGTAACTTGCCATGCCCCTTACGTTTTGTTTATAGTACGAACTTGTTCATGGAGTAGTCTTATTGTAAGTGTAACTTTCTGCATATTTTATTCGTGTACATAAACTTATAAAATTCTTATTTCAATAAAAGAAAATATTTTAAGTGTAACAGTATTTATTATGAACAAAATGTAAGGGGCATGGCAAGTTACGTAGTAAATATCGTGAGAGTTATTTGTAATTGATCAATATATTACTTAAGTTTAAAATACGAATCATTCGACTCACCCTTTAATTAAACATAATGCTTTTTTGTTTTCCGTATAATAAATAAAATAATATGATTGTAAACTTGACTTTTTTTAATTGATCTCAGTTGTTTTTCAATCTGTAATTTCACTGTAAACAAAATTATTGATATGCATTGATGTAAGCGGGCTGGTTGGGGAGGCCTGAAAAGGCTGAATGAAGAGAGAGAAAGACGCGTGCGCTTGTCGCGTCACGTAACTGCTGGTGTTTGATGGGTTCGCTCTTTGGAGAGCGGAACGGTGTAGAGGCCTACTATGAAGCAGGCGGTGAGATGACAGGCAGGCATAAAAGGCCTGCTGAGGCTTCCTGTCCTTGGCTTCTTCGTTGCCTAGAGAGCGGACACTGCTCGGACCTCTCTAGGTCGACTCTTGGATCGAGTCTGGACGAGGGAGGACCACCCAACCCGGTGTAGGTTGCACCACCCGATTTGTAAAGGGTGAGAGAGGGGTAAGTCTTTTACTTTTTAGTTATTACGGGGCCAATCCCAAATAGGGATCGGTCCACTCAAATGACTAAGAGGCGCGGAGCGCTTTAGTCGGATGTCGTGAGGTCAAACGCCACCGAGGCTATGGGCTCCGGAGGAGTCTTCTCCTTGGCCTAGGGGCCTAGGGTGCCTTCCCTAGGGGGAGTTGATAATAGAATAATTGTTCCCCTATTGCAAAATCTCACGTGATATCTTACATAAGATCTCACCTGAGATCTCATGCCAAAATCTCATCTGTAATTTTGGCCCGGAAGCTGCTGGATCCTCTTATTTAATAAAAAATAAGGTTTTTAATATTGGAAGTCGCCTATAAGGAGGTGCTCCTACTCAGAAGAGTTCATAAAAAACTAGGTTTCGAAGCATTTAAGATGTTTTTTCGATTTTTAAAAATTTCTTATCTGAGATCTCACCTCAGATGTCACCTGAGATCTCAGGTGAGATTTTAGATGAGATATGTTTAAAAATCGAAAAATGTCTCAAAAGCTTTGAAACCTAGTTTTTTTAACTTATTTTGTGGGAGCTTCCTCCTTATAGGCGACTACCAATATTAAAAAACTCATTTTTGAATAAATAAGAGGATCCGGCAGCTTCCGGACCAAAATAACAGATGAGATCTCAGGTGAGATCTCATGTGAGATCTCACGTGAGATTTTGCAATAGGGTCCCTAGAATCTAACTCTTGTTAGAAAATATAACTGCCATATTAATGTTAAATATTGTGCATCTATTATGAGTATCAAATATTTATACAAATATTGACACAAAGGACATGATTGTGCTTTTATTAAAGTGAATAAAAATGATGAAAATAAAGCAATATACGATGAAACAACAGAATACATGGATTGTAGATACGTAGGGCCAATGGAAGTTGCATGACGCATTTAAAAATTATCAACTTGTGCTTGTTCTCATAGTAAAGTTAAATTAGCTATTAATTTACAGAATCAACAAAGTATAATATTTGATGAACACAACATTGCTATAGATTCTCTCAATCACAAGATAACTTTAACGGCATAGTTTAAACTAAATAAAATTGATGATTATGCCAGAAATTATTGGTATTGTGATATACCAGAACATTATGCTTTTACGAAAAAGAAGTGGATTAGACTAAAAACTATTCAAATACTTTAGTAAGATTAATCTGTGTAATTCCTAACGAACAAGAGTTATTTCACTTAAAATTAATATTACACAGAGTTAAAGGGGCAACATTATTTGATGATTTAAAGAACTTTGAAAATAAAACGTATTCAACTTTTACTGAAACTGCAATAGCTATGGGATTAATTGAAAATGATTAAGGAATTTTTCATATATTTGATAAGGCATGTAAAATTCTGTTACTAGAGCAATTGCGTTTGTTTTTAACAAATTACCATCAGCACGAATTGTTTGGGAAAAATACAAGAATTTTTTTTTGTGAATACTTTGTAGTTACTTGAATTCATCTGCATGGCATAAAAATTGTAATGTTTTTTTGTTATTAGAGTAAGCAAAAGGAAAACTAAAAGTTTTATAGCATAGCTTGCTTTCCTTTTTCACCTTCGCTTTACTTTTTAAATTTTCGAACCAGCGGCAGTAAAATTTTTTTTATTATAAAAAAAACGCGTTATCCTCGAAGACACTGGCACACCAATTTGCAACGAACGTGGGGGTTAGCAAGCGAAGCGAGTAGGGGGGGTACCCCCTAGTGTAAATAAAAAAAATGTTTAATTAATTTTATTTTATTGTTAGATTTTGTTAATATAATTAATACTGTCATCAAATAATTACAAAAAGTTTAAAAACATTTTTTCATTTTCAAAATTTATTTCTATTTCATTCTATAATTTTAAAGCCGGTCCTGTGTACTAGTAACTATAACTACTTTTATAGAATGTTGACTGTATTAAATATATTTATTTATACTTGGCTGTAATTAATTCTTATGCTTTTGATTGGTTAGAATTTATCAATCTAGTATTCTGATTAGAGCATTTCAAAAATGTTCCACAAGAATTAACTACCATCGAGTGTACATCTAATATTTATCAGTATATTTAATAATGGAACGTTAAACAATTAAATACTATTACAATTAATTTGTAAATTGCGAGCGAAGCGAGCGTTCTTGCTAGTCATAATTAAGCATACAAATACGATTATACGCCAGATTACGCAAAATTTACATACAATAATGTTAACATTTGTATTTATTGAATTGAAAATTTTAAAACCCAATATAGAAATAAACAGTGTCGCGGTTGCCGCAGGCTTCTCAAACTCGCCTTCGTGGCGCTACGACGCCACTTGATATTAAGGGGACACAACATATTTAAATCCTAAAAAAAAGAATTATAAGTAAAAATGACAAAATTAAAGTAAATCATTTATTACCTTTACTGTGCTGAAACCTTAATTATTTCTGCTGGCCGATTGTGGCATTCGGTGCATGTTTTGTTAATTTTTTCACTGTTCGTAGGATTCTAAGTGACAAAATGGTTCTTTTGGGCTCAAATACAAGGATGATATTTTGTACACCTGTAGTTTGTATATAAATGCCGGGATTCTAATTTAAATGTTTAGAAAATGTTTTATACACAAAAAGGTGGCATATAAAGCGAAAAAAAAGAAAAAATTCAGTATTTTCATCGCCAAACAATTTCTACGCTTTTTTTTACTAAATTATTTTACTAAAGAAAGAGCAAAAGACTACAATAATCAGAAAGATTAGTTCAAAATCTAACTACAATTACGCCGACTAGCTGTTAGACGGGCACTGTTCCTGCCTAATACCAGGCACAATATCAAATTATATAATTTGCATACAAAATTTAAACCCTAATATTTTAAATACCACAGAGTCCAAATAACCTCATAAAACCATAAATTTTCTCAAAACATTCTGAACTTTAGTTAGCAAGTTAAAAGGCTTAACAAAAATAGTAATTTTCAGTTGTAGAAAGTATACTGCAGGGTGAGAAACAAAAAATTTGAATCTTAATATCTTTGAAACTGATTCATTTAATAAGCTGCAAAAAAAACTAAGCCAAGGTAAACAAAATATATATCTTCTACTGAAATGTTAACTTAATTGAAGTCTTTTTTACTCCCGTAATCGTACGACGTAGACAACCCTTTTTTTGTTTTCGATTTTTAGCTTAAAAACTAGTTGCCGAAATAGCATCAAATTTTTACAGCAAATAGTTATCATCGTTTTTTAGTGTCATAAATATTTTGAAACGTTTGACAATTTAGTTTTAAAAATATTAATATTTTTTTGTAAAATCACCTTTTTTATCATAATAATTAGATGGGACTGGAGGAAATGGGCGTGGCAGGAAGTCGTTACAAGAAAGTTAAAGAAACGGTTTGTAACGGTTTGTAACGCCAAACCGTTACAAACCAGAATAGGACCAGCAAGCATAAACTGAAGCGGATAAGACCTCCCAGGCTGAACGTTTTAATTATCAAGGCTGCAGAAGAAAATAGCTATGCAGACATTTTGTCAAAAATGTAAGCGGCTCCGTCACTTCACACGCGGAAGAATAGCGTAAATTAAATACGCAGATCAGTTGTGGAAGATATTCTGATGAAGCTTAAACGCACAAGAGAAGTCAAAACCTCGGACTTCCAAGAAGCAGTTAAAGCAGTACTAGTGAATGGCGCTACAATAAAAGCACTCCAGCAAAAAGAAATCATTAAAGAAAGAGATTCAGACATACTTACTTTAAAAGAGGAGGTACTAGAAGCACTAACGAAGGAAATTGGCAAAGAGAACACCATAGAAGACTCTACGATAAGATCTCTGAGAAAGACGACGGTGACACGCAGATTGCAGTAATACGGGTACTAGCTCAGATAGCGGCCAAGATCGCTAAGCTACAGAAGATCGAAATAGAATGGGTTAACTGTAGAATCCGGGTGGCTAACTGCATAAACGAGCCGCCTAGGTGTTATAAATGCGTAAGTTTTGGCCATATCGGCAGAAACTGCACAGTAACTGAAGATGAAAGTAAGCTTTGCTTTAAATGTGGAATAGATGGGCACAAAGCGAAGGAGTGTAAAAACTAACCCGAATGTGTACTCTACAAAGGAGACATAAGTGGAAAAAGTGACCACGCAGTTGGTAGCTATGCATGCCCAGTTTACCGAGCTGCAGTAGAAGCCACCGACAAAAGAAGTAAATGTAAAGAGATAAATATGAATCACTGCGCGACTTCACAGGATCTACTGAGCCAGTATGTACGTAAGATAGAGATCGACATAGCCATCGTCTGTGAACAATACAGAGATTTGCACAAACCATCGTGGGATATGAACAGTACTGATAAAGCAGCGGTATATGCATGCGGAGACGCCGCTTTCCACGAAAAAATGACAAGACGTTATGAAGGATTCGTACGCGCAAAGGTCGCAGGCGTACACATTTACAGCTGCTATGCTTATCCTAACGCGTCGATAGAACAATTCAGAGAACTGTTGGACCGGCTAGTACAGGATGCTGTAGGAAGAAAACCGGTACTGATAGCAGGCGATTTCAAGGCCTGGGCAGTAAAGTGGGGCAGCCGAAGGACGAACGAAAGAGGACACGCGCTATTGGAAGCAATCGCCCACCATGACTTAGTCTTAGTTAACCAGGGATGTTCTTACACATTTCAAAGTGGAGACGCAGGGTCCATCATAGATCTCACGTTTGTTAGCAGCTGCCTGATTAGCTTAGTTAGATCGTGGATGGTAAGCGATCATTACACAAATAGTGATCATTAAGAGATAATAATAGAGATAGAAATATCAAAACAGAGATCCAACGGGAGGGTAACGACAAAAAGAGTCGGTTGGAAAACGAAGGATTTTGATAAGGAGACATTCAAGCTGGCTCTAGAAGGAATACAGCTGTCTGGATCTGCAAATGATAAGGTCGAGCAGGTAATAAGAAATATTATAGGTATAGAAATAGTAGACGCCTTACACAAAGAAATAAAGTATGCTAAACCGATACTCAAGAAAAAAATTTGAAAAAATAAACGACGGTACCATAATGGGTTACAGAAAGAGGTCGAGTCGGATCTCTGAAAACAACCGTAACAAGTAATAATGAAGAAGATAAAAGGAGGTTATATTCCCCCTCCTGAGAGCCCAGAATTGCTGGACCGTATTGTCCCCACGCTGTTTTCCCTTCAACTGGAGGTAACAGTTATCCTTTAAGCGAAGGCAAATGACGAAATCATTCTAACAATCACCACAGAGGAATTACTGGCTGCATGCAAAAGAATGGGAAACAATAACACTCCAGGCCTGAATAGCATATCTAATATTGCATTGGAAGAAGCTATACAGGCACGCTTTGATAGCTTTGTGGACCTGTACAATTCATGTCTTGAAAAAGAGACGTTTCCTAAGAATTGGAAGAAGCAACGCCTCGTACTACTACCAAAAAGAGATGAGCTACCTGGAGAAGCTGCCTCATACAGACTACTCTGCATGATGGACATCCCGGTCAAGATTTCAGAGCACATAATCAGCGTTTGAATGGACTTAGTCATTGAAAAACCAGGTGGACTAGCGGAATATCAATACGGCTTTAGAAAAAAACGCTCTACTCTTAACGCGGTAAGCTTAGTAGTCGACACTGCTAGAACTCCAATAGAAGGGAAAAGATGAAAAGGAAGAGCTAAGAAGTACTGTGCTATTGTTACACTAGATGTTGAAAATGCTTTCAACTCAGACAACTGGGGCAAGATACATAAAGCACTACGGAAAAATGAGGTACTCGCATATATAAGAAGGATTATGTCTGACTACCTGAAAGACAAAACCCTTTTGTATGACACAGAGAGCGGCACGAAACCCTATCAAGTAACCAGAGGGATCCCACAAGGGTCAGTGCTTGGCTTATTATTGTGAAACATCATGTTCAAAGGAGGTTACTGAGGCTAGAGCTACCCGAAGGGACAACAGTTTTAAGGTTTGCAGATGACATTGCAGTAATGGTAGTAGCAAAGCAAAAGGAAAAGGTGACGGAAATCGCTAACAAGGCAGTAGGTATAATCCACGATTGACTAAAGCAGACTGGACTTGAGCTTGCTAGCCATAACGGAGGATATCCTCATATCTAGTAAGATGAAAATAGAGACAATAACGCTGAGAGTAGATGGACACGAAATAACCTCTCAGGCGACCAATAAGTACATGGAAATCACCATGGACGCCAGACTAACGTTTAAGCAGCATCTTAAGAGGGTGAGCAATGTGGCAGCAAAAGTCGTCGCTGCACCATCGCGACTAATGCAAAATGTGGGTGGTCCAACGAACGGTCAAAGGTTACTCCTTGCCTATGTAACTACATAAATTATGTCATACGGTGCCCCAATATGGGCGGACGCTATGTTGTTGAAGTCCTATGCACGAAAGCTGTCAACAGTTCATAGGAGCAGTGCATTGCGGGTCGCTTCTGCCTACCGAACAGTATCAAAAGATGCAGTGTGCGTTATCTGAAGTATGCCGCCTATTGACCTTCTAGCAACAGAACGAAAAAATATATACGAAGAAAGCTGGCGTGATGACAATACTCAAAAGGAGGTTTGAAAATCCGCAAAGAAAAAACCCTAGCTGAGTGGCAAAGACGATAGGACTCCAGTGGAAAGGGGTGATGGACGCACCGCCTCATACCTCGTATTGTTGGCTGGGCCAATAGACGACACGGAGAAGTGAATTACTACCTTACGCAGTTTTTGAGTTGACATGGGTGCTTTTGAGCCTACCTACACCGCTTTTAGATAGAGGACAATCCAAATTGCCTAGTATGTTTGGAAGCAAACGGAGATGCGGAGCATGTCTTCTGTGACTGTTCGCGATTCGAAATAGAACGAGAAGAACTCGAGTGTTACCTCCAGACTAGTGTGCCCCTTGAGTCAATGATGACAGCTATGCTAGCGTCGCAGGATGGCTTGTGCGCAGTCAACAACTCCGTAAGGACTATTTTCAAGAAGGTTAGAAATGACGAAGAGAATAGAAGGGCAGGACAAGGCGAAACAGCTGAGTAAAACTGTTGCTAGACGAAGGCCACTAGGTAGTAGATACGAAATGCTCCTTGGACTGATGCAAAGGAACGTAGGTCACAGAGTTGAACTCCAACTCTCTTGCCCGATGAAGAGGAACGAAGGAGCTTTAGAAACCAAAAAAGGCTGGTTAACGGGCTCCACGGAAGTATTGTTCAACGATAGTAACTGTGGGAATCCGGTGTCAGAGGGCCATTTGTGCAGAGCTTGCTCTGCCTACGCTACATAAAAAACACACAACTCCGAATACGTTTCCAAGCAGTTTAAGCAAAATTGAAAATTTTACTATTATAAAGCTTTCTCTCGGAGAAAGCCAAACAATAACATTAACTTGATTATTTTATACTTAGAGATTTCACTATTTATAACCGTCTTTTTCTTTTTAAGGTTTTTACTTTTAAAAAAAATGTTCAAGGAGATTTTACATATTTTATGAAGCACATTCTTCTTGCTATTGCAGTCTGTAAAATCTTGATATAATCGATAGAAAACAACTAATTAAATCTTTTCCGCGTGATTAATTGTTTGAGATATCCGAAGGAATTCTAGGCAAACAATAACATTTCTTATTTAAATGTAATTACATTTCGAAAAGAAGTATGAATACAAGCGTGTGAAAAGAAATAAAAAGAATTAACCTAAAAACGCTAACGGATTTTGACGCGCAAATCTTTTAACAAAGATGTGTTACGTAATCGCGGACGACTCTAAGCTAGGCTAAAGCAGCTCTGCACTCTAGTTATCACTACCAAAGGAAGCGGTGAAATGCCGCTGTCGCAGCGACGCAACAGGTATGGCGCAGCTGCCACAATTGTATGAATTAGTTGTAGCAAAAAATTATGTATTATAAATAAGATAAATGTTGTAACTTGTTAGATACTGCTAAGGGCTTGTTCCATCAATTTTAAAAGTACAGTCAAGACATAAAGCCTCTAGCCAGTATAGTCCTCTTTTCATAATAGGCTTTCCTGTCCTTTTTTTGCTCGTGTAAATATAGCATACTGTTCGTTTGCTGCATCACGATAGATGCATGGCAACGCTGAATACTCGTCTCCTGCTCTTTTTTGGACACGTCTTTGTCAGCACACTCAGCACACACACTCAGCACATATACACACGCACATGCACCCACGCGCGCACGCACGCACACGCAGGCCCAAGCGTCCGTGCCTCGAACGTGACCTGGCAAACGCGACGGACGCCAGAATTTCGAAAAACGGAGACATTGGGACACGTTTTATCAACTGCGAACGCAGCAGCTGACAAGATTACGGGCACGACAAATGCCAGAACAAGCGCACCAATATCCGGGGCGACAACAACACCAGCAGCAACAACGACCGCGACAGAAGCAGCAGTTAGTACTAATTTTACGCAAATTCTGATGGATGTATGTAAGGTCGGGTTCCGGGCGCCGATGCTGATACCCAACGAATCGGAGTTGTGGATCACCCAGTTCGAACAGAACCTAGCGAATGCCGGCATAACTACCGAAACCACAAAATTCAGCTTCATAGGTAGCAATATAGACCGGCAGCACGCTATCTTGGTGAAGGATTTACTGATGAATCCACGAGCCCAGACCCCGTACACTACGACAAAGACCACACTGTTGAAGAGACTGAACGTGTCACAAGAATCAAAGACACGGCAATTGCTCGAGAATCAGGTGCTGGGAGACTGAACGCCCTCAGCATTCCTACGGCATCTGCAGAGCCTAGCTACGTCCAGCATATCTAAAAACGTGATCCGAACGCTATGGGTGAGCCGCCTTCCATCTGACATGCAGGCTATCCTAACGACGTAAGAAGGTTCACCCCTAGAGAGGATGGCGGAGGTCGCCGACAAAATCATAGAGCAACTAAGGGCGGCCCAACCAGCCGAGCAATTTCAGATCACTGGCACAAAGCCAGCTCCCAGTCCAGCCATAGAGCAGCTCACCATGCAGATCGCACAGCTAACAGGCTTGTTTCAACAGGAACTCGCGGAAATCCGCCGAGAGGTACGGGGAAATCACGTGCGACGGTCACGTTCGCAGCGACGTAATGACTCTCCGGCAGCACGCTCGCGATCACGCTCACGCAACGACAACGGTTCAGGACTCTGCTGGTACCACTAGAAGTTTGGCGCCACTGCGACCAATTTTCGCCAACCCTGCACGTACGCAGCAAACGGCTCGGCTCGGCTGATTGACCGCCAGTCCCAGATTACCTCGCGTGGACAACTTCGGGCCGACGGCGGATTCAGTATCAAGGTGATCACCGGAACTTTAAGCTACCACCAGCTGTTAGCTAAGAATCCAGATCGCCATCGCCGAGCACGGCGCAAGTTCGACCTCATGGTGCAACTAAGCACAGCAAGACAAGGAAAAGGCAGCTGGGCCACGCTGCTACACATCGCACCAAAAGGCGAGAACGACAAGCGACCCTGCGGCGACTACTGGAGACTTAACGCTCGTACAATACCACACCGTTACCACGTGCCTAACATCCGTGATTTCGCCCAAGCGCTTCGAGGCAAGAAAATCTTTTCTAAGATCGACTTAGTGCGAGCATACAACCAGGAAGTCATCGCCAAGACCGCGATCACGACGCCATTTGGCCTGTCCACGATTTGCGACACTTCAGGCACTGCCGTTATCGCAGCCGCGCAGCAGCGAGTAGACAACCAGTCGTTAAGTTTCTTTTTAATGAAACTAAGCCCTACTCAAGCCCTACGCACCACAAGCCGCTGATTTTTGCATTTAAGCAAAAACCAGAGAAGGCGTCACCGAGGCTGGTCCGACACCTAGACATCATCGGCCAGTACTCGACGGACATACGCCATATCTCCGGCAAAGACAATGTTGTCGCCGATGCCCTATCACGCATCGAAGCAGTAACGACGCCGATCGACTACAGCAAGCTGGCGGACGCACAACGACGCGACGCCGAACTCGAAGCCATGAGGTCAACGGATTACGGCCTTTAACTTAAGCTGGTGCAGATTCCAGGAGCCGACGCAAAAATCTTTTGTGACGTGTCGACAAACACGGCGGGCCCCTTCATCACGGAAACTTTCCGCAGAGCACCATTCGATGCGGTGCACCATCTCGCGCACCCGGGTGTCAAGACTACTGCCAAGCTCATGACACAACGCTACGTGTGGCCGTTCATCAAGGCGGACTGTCGGGCATGGGCGTAAGCCTGCATCCAGTGCCAGCAGTCAAAAATCTCCCGGCACCTTACATCACTAGTCGGAGAATTCATGACACCTTCCGCGAGACTCCAGCACGTGCATATCAACATTATTATCCTGCCATAATCTGTATGGGACAAGACTACATTGAGGTTCAAAAATAAACTGTGAAATCATTGTTGATCAGATATTATGACTTTATTGAAATCTCCTAACGATCAGATCCTGGTGTGACCTTCTCTCACAAGTTGTCGCCGAGAACTGACGCTCTACTCATTAAACGCCGCCGAAAACTCGGGCCCGCTAAAACAAAGACGCTTACCTGAGGACTACCGAAGGGACTCAAAGCAGTGCGCGCGCTCCTCTATATCTATAGCTATACACACGCAGTCATGTGCCCGCGCGAAGGCCTCCCGCCACTCGACTCTCTGGCCTGGCAGTCACAGATCGGCCCTTTAGCCTCTCTGCACTGAAAGTGACCTTCAAAATCCGTGGAGTAATCTCCCTACTGAGGTCGTGGCAGTCTAGGAATGATTATAAAACCACTCCTAACCGTATTGGTCGGAAGCCACGAATCGCCTTGTCGATTCGCGCATATGAGTGCCAAATAACGGAGAAACGGCCGCTAAAACTAATAATAGGTAGAATATATTATTAATAAAGAATAAATACGTCGCACTTGCTCTTATCCCTAGTAGCCCTCGGTTACGTCCGGAACAATAATCTGAAGGGCAAAGATACTGTCTCACGTGCGTGGACCGTTAGACACGCTGGCCGGAAGCGTTTCCAATGCCGGATCAAGAAGCCGAGACAGTTGCTCGCGCTTTCTACACTGGCTGGATCTTCCGTTTCAGCACACCGAGGCGCCTGATCACTGACCAAAAACGTCAATTCGAGTCATACCTGTTTCAGTCGCTTAGTCGTCTGACAGGCACGACTCACCTGTGAACGACCGCTTATCACCCGCAAGCGAACGGCATGGTGGAACGACTCCATTGTCAACTGAAAGCTACCACCTGTTGTCACCAGAACGACACGTGGACGCGGATTTTGCCTACCGTCCTCCTAGGCATACGAGCATCGTGGAAGGATGACCTTGAAGCTACCTTGGCGGAGCTGGTATACGGCCAACCACTGCGGCTACCGGAAGAGTTCCTTGCTCCCAGCGAACGTCAATAGGAAGATCCGGCATTTTCCATCAGGAAGCTTCGAGAACACCTACAGCAACTTCGACCAGCAGCCGTGAAACGCCATGGAACGACGAAAACGTTCGTGTTTAAGGACTTGGCAACGTCAAAGCACGTTTTCATATGACACGACGCCGTAAAAAATGCGCTCCAAATGCCATACGTTGCACCGTTTACGTAAGCCGCAGCGACAAAACGTTTATCGTCAACGTGCTCGGCAAAGTCACGACGGTCTCCATAAACAGGTTAAAACGAGCCTACAGCATCAAGGAAGACAACTTGGACCATCAACCGTCTCCAACGATACCAACACTTCCACCCAACACAGCCACCGACCAGAAGCAGTATATAGACCTTCAAACCGTGCCCTCGTCGAGCTGTGAAACTTCTGTAGACTGCCGAGGAAGCTGGGGTGGACAAGTCTGAAACCACCTCTGTATGATTTAGCGCCTCTCCCGTTGAAGAATAAAATCGCAAAAGGACTAACTTAGGTCAGACCAGTGCAGGTGAAGGGCTTGAGAGGAGCAACTTTACAAGTTGGTAACGAAGCCATTCGCTGCTGGACAGTTTGAGCAGCGTAACGAATGCAGCGATAGCATCTTATATATACCCCCTGAACAGTCCTAAGCTCTATTTAGTACGATGGACATAAAGTGCTTCACATGAGCTGCACTTTGCGACGTTGCAAACGTCGCAGCTGCGTCGATACGAGGAATCTCGGTCGATGCGGCAGCCCTAAGTGCGCGGAAGAAACAAGATGGTCGGCTTATTGTTGTCGGCGCCGGCCTGTCTTGGTCCTCCGCATGTCGCGAGCCAATCAGCGGGCGCTGATGCGTGGCACTTTATCTGTGCAGACTAAGAGCCAATAGGGCGCAAGTAAGAAGCGCGGGCCTGACTCCCGAGAAGAGAGTGAGCGCGAGAATGAGCGGGAAATCCACCAGTTCTCTCCTGACTGTCGACGGAGTACGTCGGCGTGTAAGAAAAGTTACGTGTTCTCCTTTACTCGTCGATACCAGATCGACGATTAGAGGAGATTGGGAGAGTCTCCCTATTGTACGAGAGTGCGCGAGAGTGAGATTGTGTAACGTGTTCTTTCAACGTAAGTTTGGAGTCTAGCACCAACCCCAGATTGCGCACCGATGATTCGTAGTCGACCTGGGCTCCCCCTATATTTATATAGGTGTTAGCAATATTAGGTAGAGCATTTATATAGTAGGGAGAACCCAGGACGATTGCCTTAGTCTTAAGGACATTAAGTTTAAGGCATTTGATGCAGCCCAGCCCATTATCCTCTCGGCGTTAGCACTCATCCTGACAGAACAGGAATCAAGCTCCTCCAGGTGGCATTGACAGTAGATCTGCAGGTCATCCGCGTAGATTACACGGGACACATCTGAATCTAGGCAAAAGCCAATATCATTGATGTATAACGCGAACAACAAGGGGCCTAAAACTGACCCCTGTGGAACACCGGTGTTTAATGGTAGAAAATTTGAGTGTTCATTGTTGTCGCCAATGACGGCCTGTTCTCTTTCCGTGAGGTAAGATGCAAGCCAGCAGATAACCTGCTTGGAAAAGCCGAAAGAGGATAGATTTCCGAGTAGCCTGACGTGTGAGAGAGAGAGAGAGGTCTTTATTTGCTAAAAGCAAAAAATAATACAATTTAGATCACATAAGACTGTGTCGCATACTATCTAACAAAAAGATAAAATAAAATATATAAAAATACCGTCACATAAAATTACATAAAATCACATTTCGTCATATTTAATTATCACATTAAACTTTTCTAATATTACGCCGTACATTTAAGGTTTGGTCATAGACGTAATATTGAAGAATTTTTACGGCCTAAGGGCCGAGTCTGACTAGATTAAAACTAGATTAAAATTGAGAATGCAGAGGAAGCAGAGCAATGCAATTGGACAAAAGTCCTTAACATTGGAAGGAGCGCTGATCTTTTTTTAGCGCGATTAACTGTGCCTGCTTCCAGATACTCGAATGATTCCCTGAGCGAAGGAGCAGTTAAATAGATTAAGAATCAATTCGACAATAATTGGGAGGGCCTTGACCACCAACCCGCATGGAATACCATCGACACCCCTCGCTTGCGAGGAAAAATTTGATATAGCAAGGACGACGTCGCTCATACTAACAGGGCTAAAAGTAAAGCTCTCCTTGCTTGCAAGTAAAATATTGTCCATTGCATTGTCTATATTTTTGAGGGGTGACACCGATACTCCCGCGAAGTACTCGTTCAGCTCCCCCGGCGTAAAACCAAAAAACTCCTCCTTACGCCCAGGCAGGAGGTCGAGGTGACGCATTACCTTCCAGATATTTCTATTTTCATCAAGGGCGTCCGATAGTTGTTGGCGAAGGAAGGGCTCACGCTCTTGAGCAGAATGCATATCGACCTCATTGGTGAGTCGAAGGACCTCATCGAAAAGCTCCGCTCTCCCCGTGCGCTCATAGAGTGTAGCATTGCATTTATCGATGAGGAGCCTCAGCTCTGGTCCAGACCAAGTAGCATATTTCCTACGTGGGCAAACCGTTTTCAAAGGCGCCAATTCATCAATTGCTAATTTTATATTATTATTAAGAACGTATAACGCGCCGCCCAGATCGGTTTCGATGGAATTCATGGTTGTCCAGTCACAACAAGACAAGAGGTCGACAAGACTAGTTGTGTCTATGCACTTATAATCCCGGTAAGAGAAACGGTCACTCGCGGGAGTGGGAGCGTAGATGTCTAGAGAGAGAGAGAGAGAGAGAGAGAGAGAGAGAGAGAGAGAGAGAGAGACAACACTAGATCATATATTCACAAATTATTACTAGCAGTATCCCTTTCATCTGGACCAAATCTGCAGATTACGTCTTGTAATATGCGTAAATACATGAGGCAGTCATCGTTTTTCATTTAAAAACAGATATTATTAAAATACCAAATCATATTTCACAGACGATTATTCGCAGCATCCCTTTCATCCAGACCAAATCTGCACATTACGTCTTGTGGTATGCGTAAATACATAGAGCAGTCGTCATTTCTCATTAAAAAATAGATATCTTTGAAAAACCAGATCATATATTCACAAATGTTTATTAGCAGCATCTCTTTCATCTGAATTAAATATGTTGATTACGTTTTGTGATATGCGAGAATAGGTAAAGCAGTTAGTTGTTAGTTGAAGTGTACAGCTGAGTGTGACGGAAAAGGATGTGGTTAAGGGGGTTAGAGAGGGATAGAAAAGTAGAAAGAAGCAGGAGAAGAAAGAGAAAAGGTATATGATACAAGACACAAGGCAGGATAGAGAGAGAGAGAGAGGGAGAGAGAGAGGTGAGTAGGGAATATTACAGAAGTGAGGTTAGGAAAGAGAACGAGAGAGATAGCGAGAGAAAGAGCGGGAAAGGAACGATGAACCTGTCAGTCAACGAGCTACAGGAGATAATCGTCGGAACGGAACAGGGAACAAGAGTAGAGGAACAGGGATTTAGGACGCCACAACCGTGTATAATAAGATCAGGGGAAGAAGCTGGAAATTCAAAAAGCACAGGGACACAAAGAGGAGGGAAAAGAGGAGGAGGAAGGGGAGGAGGTAGAATAGGGAACACACTGAAGCAGAGAAAATTAGAGGATAGTTTAAAGACTAAAGAAGAGACAGGTTTAAAACGAAAAGAGAGAAGTCCAGTGGAACAAGAGGAGAAGAATAAGAAAGAAAGAACTGGTGAAGAGGTAGAAGAAGAATACGCATTTGCAAAAGGAAATATGAACAAGAAAATAGAGGAAGAGGTAAAAAATATAGAAGGAAAACTGAAAGAAGAGGGTGAAGAAAGGAAAAGAGTTAGAAGAGGATGCAAAGAGGCGAGAGAAAGAGAGGAAAAAGAGAGAGAGACGGAGAAGAAGGACTGGGAAATGAGACTGGAACAAGAGAAAATCGAACGAAAAGAGAATCTGAAGGAGATAATAGGGAAAATAGAAAGACTAGAGAACAGGGAAGAGAGAGATAAGGCGTTAGCAAGGAGAGACAGACAAAAGAGCAGGATGATATGGAAGAGGAAAAGGAAATAGAGAGAGACAGAAAGCTGATAGAAGAAATGGAATGGAGGATCGAGGAAGGAGAGAGAGATAGAAAAAAGAACAACATAGTTATAGCAGGGTGGAGAGAGGAAAAATGGGACAGGACGTCAGTTGAAGACTGGTTAAAGAGAAAACTAGAGGTAGAGGTTACGTTGAGGAAAACGTGGTTAGTGAACGGAAAAATAAGAAGAATAGGGGCGGAATGTAAAAACTGGGAGGACAAAGGGGAAATTATGAAAGAGAAGGCAAGATTAAGAGGGTCAGACATATTTATTGATCACGATCTAACCTGGAAGGAGAGAAGGAATAAGGAAAAACTTAGAGAGCACGCAATAAGGGAAAGAAAGGAGGGAAAAGTAGTAAAAATAGGCTACAATAAACTGTGGATAAATAGGGTGGAGTATATATGGAGGGAAAGGGAACAAGAGTTTTTTCAGAGAAGGATCAGGACAAGAGAAGAGGAAAAGCAAGGAGGAAGTGAACTTAAGAATAATTAATTGGAACGTAGCGGGAATAAAAGGGGTGGATGAGAGGACATGGGGTTATCTAAAAGGCACGACGTAATCTGCCTGCAAGAAACGTGGATGGAAGATAAGGAAGGAAGGTATTGGGTTAAGAAACTAGAAAGTTACGTTTACAGGGTCAGAAACGCGAGAAAAGGGGGAGAAAGAGGTAGAGTAAAAGGGGGAATTCTGATGGCGATAAAACAGGGATCAAAAAATGAGGGAATAGAATGGATGGAAGAAAAGACAAACGAATTTATAGGGGCGAAGGTAATAGGGAAAAGAGAAGCATGGTAGATAGGTACCACATATATGAGGAAGGAAAAGCAGAAAAATTTCAGGGAGTTAGAAAGGATGATAGAAAGCGCTAGAGGAGAGAAAATAATCTGGTGCGGGGATATGAATGCAAGAACGGGCCAAGCAGGAGGAGGGATTGACGAAGATGGCAACGTAGAAAGCAGGGAGTCAAAAGATGGCAAGACAAACAGAGAAGGGGAAGATCTTTTAGAAAAAATAAGAGAATTGGGACTCAGCATTTTAAACGGCAATACCGAAGGAGATGAAGAGGGAGAATTCACATATATAGGAGGGGCAGGATGCTCAGTGATCGACTATGTGATAGCAAATGAGGAAGGTAAAAAAGGGATAGGAAAAATTAACATCGTATACAGGTTGGAGTCGGATCACAACGCAATAGAGATAGAGCTAAGGAAAACACCCGAAAAAAGAGAAGTGGAGAAAGAAAATCTTTAGAAAACAATATGGAGCGAGATAGCAATAGGGCAATTCAGAAAAGAGTTAGGTAAAGGTAAGAAGGAAACAGAATGGCCAGGACTGAAGAGAAAACTGGGAAAAGCGATAAGAAAGAGAAAAGGTGGCGGAGGGAAAAGAAAGTGTAATACCTGGTGGGATGAAGAGTGCAGACTAAAGAAAGCGGAGGTAAGGAAGCTGGGCAAAGCGATCAAGAACGGAAAAGGAAGGAAAGAATATATTAAAGCAAAGAGAGAGTGGGGAATGCTAGTGGAAAAGAAAAAGGAAGAATAAATGGAGAAAAGAATAAAAGAGGCAGGAAGCGACACTATCGGAAGAAAATTCTGGGAGGTAGTAAAAAGCAGGAGAAGAAAAAAGAGGACGAGATGAAGCAGTAAAATAAAGAAAGAGGAATGGCTTGCACACTTTAGGGGACTGCTGGGAGAGGAAGTAGAGGAGAAGGGAGGGAGGGCACAAGGAGAAGAAGAGGAAGGAGGAGAAAGGGAAGAGGAAGAAATAATAACCGAAGACGAGGTGAGGAAGGCAATTGGAAAGATGAAGAAAGGTAAAGCACCGGGAGAGGATGGTCTACAAAATGAGGTTTGGATATACGGAGAAGAACAGGTATTAGAGGAGATAACTGCTATACTGAATAAAATATGGAAAGGGGATAAAATACCAGAGGAATGGAAAACAGGAGTGATTACACCGCTATTCAAGAAAGGGAAGAAAGAAGAGGCAATGAACTACAGAGGGATAACTCTAATGGATACGGGCTACAAACTATACGCAGAAATTATAAGAGAAGAAATAGAAAAAGAACTAGAGTGAAAGAACTACTGGACGATACTCAAATGGGATTCAGGAAATAAAGAGGGACGGCTGATGCCATCTATATTTTGAGCAAGGCTATAGAAAAGGAGCTAGAGAAGAAAGGAGGTAAGGTATATGCATTTTTCGCAGATATGAGAGCAGCATTTGATAAGGTAAACAGGAGCGAGGTCTGGGCAATGATGAAAAAGCTAGGGTTAGGGGAAAGATTAACGAAAAGGGTAACAGAACTGTATAAAGGGACAAAGAGTGAAATCAGAGTAGGGGAGGATAAGATAGGCGGGTTTGAGATACATAAAGGAGTAAGGCAAGAGTGCCCATTAAGCCCGACGTTATTTAATGTTGTGATGGCAGACACTGAGAAGGAACTGAGCAAGGCGCAAGAAGGTGGGATTGTCCTGGGCAAAAAGAAATTCTGGTCAATCCCGTATGCGGATGATGTAGTGATGGTGGCAAACAACGCGACAGGGTTAAAACAGATGTTAAAGAAATTCAAAAGGATAATAGAAAAGAAGGGTCTAACACTAAACACAGAAAAATCGAAGATAGTGGTATTTAAAAATGGAGGAAGGAGAAATAAGGAGGAAAGTTTCGTATGGGAGGAGAAGGAGATGGAGATAGTGAAGAACTTCGTGTATTTAGGATATACCCTAAAAGAAAACGGGAGGGAAGAGGTGCAAATTAAGAAATTAAAGAAAAAGGCAAGCACGGTAATGAGCACGATGTGGAGATTAGTGGAAGAACTATTCAGAGACAATTGGGAATTAAGGATGAAGCTATTTGACACAATGGTAAAAAGTGTAATGGAGTATGGAGCTGCGGTATGGGGATGAAAAGGGAAAGAGGAACTGGAGAAGATACACATAAGATATATGAAATGGATTATGAAATTGGTCACAACGACACCGGAACATATACTGTACCTAGAAACGAAAAGATATAAGCTTGAGACAAGAACGAGGAGACGAGCAATAAAATATGAAATGAAACTAAGTAAAGCAAAAGAAGGCTCGCTGTGGAGAGAATGCTAGAAACTACTGGAAAAAGAGGAGGATAAAAAGAGTGAAAAAGGAAAGAAGAGAGGACAAAGAGAAGAAGAGTTAAATAAGAGAGGATTCACACTGTATGAATATCACAGAAAAATGAGAGCAAGTGAGCTGGTATGGTTAGAGCTGGAACTATTAATGATATATGTATAACATACATATGTATCTATCTGGCGCATACGATTTAAAAAATAATCCATAAATTCAAATAAACATATTTACCATATTTCTCTAAAAAATTAATATTTACAGCATCCGACACATATGGACCAATCTTACTGTGTTTTTGATATATGTATACATATACTCTATTTAATTATCTACCAAAAAAATTATGTAAATATAAATACTTATCGTTTTTTATATCCATATGTAATTTATGTGTAATGTTTCATGACCTGGTTTTTTTTTGTGAACCATTCGTAATGGAAAAAGTGTACTTAATTCTGATTTTTGATTTTAGTGGGAATATGTATTTATATTTGTACAATATATCTATTATAAAATAATTATCATCCCAGAATGATTCATTAGTTTTGGTGAATTTTCACATAATTGCTTATTTTAGTGTTTTAATATAGTGTAGATTATGATTTCTGGCAATTTAGGCGGTGAAATATTCTGATTTTTTTATGAGGCATTTGTAACTCTTAAGTTTATCGCTTTATCTACACAAGCCGTGTATGCTGCCCTATCTTGTATCAATCCCACATAAGATGCACCCCTCCAATCGCCACTCATGTAATGCCCCATACACGATTCGGCGTGTAACTTCCTAGAACATACACATTTCAAAAATCCTAAAATCATCCGACTCTGCCTATACAGCGAGCGCACGGAACGTTTCGGCCGTCCCCACTCTTCTCACCTCCTACAAAACCAGCAGCTACGCAGTAGTCAACGCAGCGACGGTGGGCCATCGACACGCATGTGTGCGTGCGCGTCCCCCTTCTCTCTCCAGCTACGAAGCCAGCATCAGCAGCAGCGCGTTGCGTAATAGTATTTATATGTGTATGTGAGCGTAAGCGAGCGACGGCGAGTCGTGCGCATCCGAGTATGTTTGTATGAATGATAAATGTAAATATGAATGAATGATAGTATGATTGTGTGAATGTGCGAATATTTTCGGCGGCTCAATCAGCGCTCGCTTAGCGCCCTATAAAAGGCCATGCGAGGCCTGTGTTTAATCACTAGCGGCAGCATTTTCAAGCGCCCAAGTCCACTCTGGCAGCACATTTAAGCGCCTTAGTACATATACAGAAATCTACTGCAAAATTAAGCGTAGAATTTAAATAATTATAAAATTCGAGCAGCACATTTAAGCGCTCTAACACATACTCTACAGCAAAATTAAGCGAAGAGTTTAATAATATTTGATAATCGCATAACAAAAGTCTTCATCAAAAAACAAACAAAATTGTAACTAAATTTCATTTAAAAGGAATAATAGCAAAAATAGGCATTATTCTTATGTTCAATTATTTTTGTTAATATACACATTATTTTGAATATAAACAAGAGTTTATAATTATTGCGTTGCATATCCATTACCCACAATCCCGGACCTACTATTATTATTATTATTACTTATTTCATTTAAAATCAATTTTCTCTTTATATTATTCGTTAAATAATAATTTAAAGTAAAATCAATTTATTTCAAATCTGAATTCAGATTCACGATTCAGATTTGCAAATGTTTATTACTTTTTCTGATAAATATTAGACTTATTATTTCTTTTATTAAAATCTAATATTAAAAAAGCATCAAGGACCAGTAAGAAGAAATGATGAGCGTTTCAATGGCGATCCTGCCAGGATTGTTGGTTTTTAAAATGGATGTGCAACATTTAGAGTAAAATCAATAATTATTGACAAAAATATTTACCGTTTTATACAATTAGCAAGATACAGATCTGTTCTACGTACAGTCTGTATATTTTGCAGTCATTGAAAATTATAAAATATAAATTTATCTAAACAATATAAAACTAATGCGATGCATACCAACCGATCAATGGATCATAGAATCCATAAAGCAAAGCCGGGAGAATGAGATTAACCAGAAGGTTCAATTATTGAAAATTTCAAGAGCTTTGGATGTCTTATTTTTCCGTTCACGATCTCAAGATCTTGAATTTCAAATTGCAATCTTAAACAATAAATTAAATGATATAACCAATGAAAATATTCAACTTAAAATAAAACACAATAAAATCTTTAATAAATTAAAATACGAAAGTGATATCATGACTCAATTTTTGTGTATACTCGTAGATGATATGAAAAACGTTAAGAAAATTAATAAAGACGTACATATACACCATGAAATTATTTAAAATCTTATCCATGATTTTATTAGTGTTTACAATAACTTTTTTATATAACAATTTAATAAATTATACAGACGTTAAGGAGGCATAAACGATATTAAAATGGCGGAATCGGGTAATACCATATTTTCTAGCATGCTTCGAAAAAGCGCCATGATTACTCGTAGTGCAGTCGCGGAAAATATAAAAACACAGTTAAACGAAACTTTGAATCCAGTGATTACTACAGATAACGCGAATGAGTCGATGATCGATGATCCTTCACCAAACGCCAACTAGGCACGAAAAGTACACGAAGTTCTAAACTATCTTTTAGAAAAGGCAGACGAAACGTCGGAAATCGTCAATGATCTAGATAAAAAATATAAAAAGATTAACGAACGGGTCGAAAACATGATTCAAAATACATGACTTTAAACATAAACCACGACACTCTTAAAACAAGAGTTGACGAAATAGACACGAGCATGTTAAATAAACTAGATGACGATGATCTAGTTAAATTTAAAGAAATTGTCGAAAAGTCGATCAACACTAAAATAGCTCTGAAGTTTTCCGAACTTCGTCTCGAGGCTCAACCAGAAACTAGCCCTTCGGCAAACGTAGAAACACTAATAGATATGAAAATAAGAAAACACGAAGAGAACGCAGAGGTCTTTTTAGTGAATTTAAAACAAGACATAACCTCAAATCTTAAGAGATACATAGACGTTTTAAACGTGGACGGCTCTGAAATGAATATAATAATTAGTCAAACGTTAGAAAACACGGCTTCTTCGTGGTTCGACATTGCACAATACACAATTAATAATATATCTGATTTTGAAAGAAAATCTAAAGCCCGGTTTTGGAACGAAGATATCCAAGATGAGTGGTCACGGAAAGTTGAGTACAACAGATATAATTCTGGTTCAAAATACTCTCATCTTGAATATGCTACGTCTGGGGAATCGCGCAAGATTTAGAACGAAACTTTTCAGAATCTGAACTTGTAAGAAAAATTTCAAACCACTTTGACTGGGATATCCGTTTTACGGTTAAATCAAAAAATATAAACACACAAGATAAATTTTTTGAATTACTTGCTTTTAAAGATAACGGTCATAGCCAAAAACAATCTCTATTTAAGAAAAAATTCAATTCCGACGATTCGAGCACAAAATCCTCTGGAAATTATCAAACGAATAAAGCTACAAATTAAATTTTCAAAACAAAAATTTTGCACAAAACCTAAAATAGTAACCTCGAAACACATTACGACAAACTTCTCATTAGAAGATTCGTAAAATCATTGCTTAGAAGATACTTGGGGTACGTTGACAAAAAACCAATAACAGTTGTTTCTTGTGCCTCGGAAAATAACCAAAAAATATTTCAAATATACAAGGAACAACTCATAAACAAATTTCAGTTTGCACAATTTTCAACAAACCTCGAGAGGATTTATTATACGAATCAGATGACGATTAAAATAAATAATATTCTAATAAAAGCTTTGGTCGACACCGGAAGTCAAATTACATGCATTTCAGAAAATTTCTATCTGTTAAACATTGATAAATTTAAAAATATTCCTACCTTACCTATAGTGGGTACAATAATTTAAACAAACAAATAATGTCGTGTACACAAATTGGTACTTGTATGAAAGACTTAATTTTCCTAATAATTCCAAAGGTAATCCGTGATTGTATTCTCGGAATTGACTCAATCAAAGAATTTTGTACTATTATAGATACAAAAAATGATGAAATCATAATACATATAAATGATAAAATTGAAAAATTATCTTATAAAAGCAAAAGTTTAATAGAATCAAACATGGATCATCGCTATATAGAGATACTCGAGGAGAATACAACTATGAATGTTGATTCTCACTCACTTTATTTAAATGAATTAACGTATCGACAAAATGATCGTCATTCATTAGTTGATCCATACGATATTACTGATATGGAGATCAACGAAAAAATTAAATCCTGTGTAGTAAAAAACCCAGAAACGATCAATAAACTAAGAAATTTAATTCAAAAGTATCGTAAAGTATTCTATAAAAATCCTGGAAGATTAGTCGGTTTCGAATATAAACTAAAATTAAAAGAAAATTGTGAACCTTTCTTCATTCCTCTGTATCCAGTAAATATGAATATGAAAAGTAAGTTACGGGAGCAAATTGAAGTAATGTTAAATTGGAAAATTATACGTCGGTCAAGTAGTAATTTCATAAGTCCATTTGTACCGGTAATAAAAAAAACAATACAATTCGTTTATGTTTAGATGCACGCAAAGTAAATGAAATGTTTGAGGATGATCTTGAATCACCTCAAAACAGAAGAACTTCTACAACAATGTCACGGTGTAGAAGTCGTGTCGAGTCTTGATTTAACGTCAAGTTTTTGGCAAATACCTCTCGGCGAGGAAAGTAAGCAGTACACTGCATTCATGTTCGAAGGAAAATTATACGGATTTGAAGTAGTTCCTTTCGGTACAAAAATAAGCAGTGCGGCTTTAATTCGCGGTTTATTCCACGTTACAAAAAATCTCGGTGATTTCATATTGAATTTCGTGGATGATTTTCTGTGCATTTCAAAAAGTAAAAAAGATCACTTGAATCACTTAGAAAGATTATTCGAAAGTTTCATTAAATGGAATTTCACGTTAAATTTTGAGAAAACGGAATTTTTTAAAGAAGAAACAAGATTCTTGGGTTTTATTCTCTCGACTAAGGGAATCAGACCACAAGAAAATAAGATAGAAGCAATAAAAAATTATCCTATTCCAAGAAACATAAAACAGCTACAAGCTTTTCTCGGAACAATAAATTTTTACGCCCAATTCGCGAACAATCATGCAAATGAACTACTTCCATTACTGGAGTTATTGAAAAAAGATAAACAAAAGAATTGGGGGCGGGGGGACAGACAACAAAAAGCCTTTGAGCGCGTAAAAGAACCTTTTGAAAAAAATGTCTGTCTTGCATATCCTGAACCTTCAAAGTCGTATATTCTTCGCTGTGACTCTTCCGATTTCGCAATCGAGGGTGCACTTTCGCAGATTGATAACAACGGAGACGAACGGGTTATTATATACATTAGTAGAATGTTAAAAGCAGCAGAAATTACATATTTTACGACGGAAAAAGAATTACTCGCGATTATATGGAGCCTACAAAAACTTAGTACATATTTACGCGCAGCTAAAGTATATATAAAGACTGCCCATAAGGCTTTAATTTTCTTATTCAAATGTAAATTCGTCGGAAATCGAGTTCGTAGATGGATTCTCGGCACGCAAGATTATAATATACAAATTGATCATGTATCGGGAAAAGAAAATGTGGTTGCCGACATGCTTAGTCGACATCCAACATATAATCCAGACGATAAACGAAAACCGGGTGAAATCATTATTGCAATCATGAAAAAACAGAATTTTTCTAAAGAATTAACGAATAAATTTAAATCTTTGTCAAAACTTCAGAAGGATGACGAATATTTAAACGATTTAATTATGAAATATAGGGACAATCAAGATTCAAATAAATTAACATATTTAGCTGAAAATAACATTATTTAGAAAAAGAATCAATCGAATTCATATAAAATCATGGTTCCTAGAAACATGATAGAACGATAATTCTTGAAACACACGAAATATACGGCCATGTTGGCGCGAAAAAGATAATAAAGATAATCCGAGTGTTACAAGAAGATTTTTACATAAAAAATTTAAGACATAAATCGCAAAAACTTATTTCATTTTGCGACTCATGTCAAAGGAACAAAGTTTCCACTAGACCATGCGTTGCGCCAATGGAATCTATAATTCCGGAAGCGCCACATGACTTACTATCAATCGACTTCTTTGGTCCGCTACCGACGCGGCGGCATGAAACATATTCTTGTAACAATAGATGCGTTTTCAAAATTTGTTGTATTATATCCGATCCGTCCTGTTGCAACGCCGGTACCCTAAGCGGGTCTTGGGCGTAGTCGTCCAGAGCGGACGGGTGAGTGCCTATCACCACTACACAGCGCGTCCTCAGGTTGCGGATAGAGGAACGGCCCCTGAGAAGGAGGTTAACTGCGAATAAATCGAATAAGCAGCCGCGGACAGCCGATAGGCCCGGGCGTGGGTGTGATAAGCCCACAATGGCGAACGCATTAATCTAGAAACACTACGCAAGCACCACCACAACAACGAACACTCATCTATATTCTATCTCTTTTAGCACACATTACAAAAATCCTGCTGTCGTGGAGGATGCGGGAGCGATGACAACTGCCCCGAAAGGGGATGTGTAGAATGATTCGCGACCTGGTCTTACGCGGTAACGAAGCCAGCGAAGACGCGCTGCCTTGCAGGGGGGCGTTAGGATACGAGAATGATTCCGTAGTGTGTCCGGCGATGAGTTGGCTCCGTCCTCATCAAAGTCGGAAAGCTCTCATATTTAGTTCTAGAGAGGTATAGGGGTTATCATCTCTAGAACGGTTGACTTATCTGCGATTGGAACAGGATCCAAAACGCGCGGGTTTAACTTACTATCATGGCTCAAAGAAAAACCAAACCAAACCAAAACCAATAGGGACTTAAAGGTGGGAACGTGGAATGTGCGCAGATTATACAGAGCGTAGAAGCCCGTAGAGGACCGTAGAAGAGTACCACGAAATAAGAAAGCAAGTGGATGTGATTTACAGAAACAAAAAGCGCGATTACCAAAAGAGCGAGATTAGAAAAATAGAAACTAACAGTAAGGAAAATAACCCGCGCGAGATGTACAAAGGAATCAACGCTATTAGGAAGGCTTTCCAGAGTAGATCGCAATTAATGAAAGATGAGGGCGGGAATCTCGTTACAAGCGAAAATAAACTGCTAAGGCTGTGGAAAGGATATTTTGATAAGTTACTAAACGTACATGAAAACTGCGAGGAAACAGGAGATGAAATCCACACTGCTGAACTCCATATGGAACCGACCTACAAAGAAGTAGAAGCCGCGATCAAAAAACTAAAAAACAATAAGGCCGCTGGAAACGATTCTATACCAGGTGAACTACTTAAATATGGGGGCACCGCGCTTACATTCAGAATTTTTGAACTAGTATATGCTATTTGGAAAAATGAAACGATACCGGAAAACTGGAAAGAATCCATTATCATACCGATTTTCAAAAAGGGAGATAAGACAGATTGCAATAACTACCGGGGAATCTCACTTTTAGCTACCTGCTACAAAGTTCTATCAAACGTAGTACAGGCCAGACTCACGCCCTTCCCGGAAGATATAATAGGAGAGTATCAGTGTGGATTCCGGCGTAACAGGTCGACGAGCGATCAAATGTTTACTATAAGACAGTTGTTAGAGAAAAAATGGGAACATTGCGAAACAATACACCAACTATTTATAGACTTTAAAATAGCGTACGACTCTATCAAACGAAGCAAAATGTATCAAATCCTTGTGCTCCACGGAGTACCAAAAAAACTCGTGAAATGAATTCAAATATGTCTGAACGGAAGCACGGGGAAAGTCCGAGTAGGCGGTAACATGTCCGAATCATTCATCATACGCGACGGTTTGAAACAAGGTGACGATCTTTCTATGGTACTCTTTAACTTAACGCTAGAATATGTTGTTAGAAAAATGCAGACTAGCGGGCTAGGTGTAACCCTTAACGGAAAAACACAAATTCTGGGATATGCGGATGACTTGGACATACTGGGGGATAACGGAGCAGCCGTAGCGAGAAATGCGGAAATTCTCATAAATGCTGAGGACACGGGTCTAGAGGTGAGCGAATCGAAAACGAAATATATGATCATGGACAAACTGGGCATTTGCGAAGGTGAGGGTGATCTTAGAGTCGGAAATTATACTTTCGAAAAGGTTAGCGAATTCAGATATTTAGGCACAACCATACATGATCGAAACGAAATTAAAGCCGAGATTAACAAGAGACTTCATTCGGGTAATGCCTGCTTCTACACCGTGAATAGATTACTAAAATCAAAACTGCTGTCTAGAAATGTAAAAGTAAGGATATATAGGACTATAATAATGCCGGTAATTTTGTACGGGTGCGAAACCTGGGCGCTAACTAAAGCGGAAGAAAACCGTTTTAGGGTGTTCGAAAATAAGGTTCTGCGGAAAATATACGGGCCAAAGAAAGATGAAGAAACCGGGGAGTGGAGGAAACTGCACAATGACGAGCTACACAATTTATACTCGTCACCGAATATAAACAGAATAATTAAATCGCGTAGACTAAGATGGGCAGGGCACGTGGCAAGAATGAGAGACGATCGCAACTTATCACGATACTACAAACTTTACCCCACTCGAACTACATTTAGGTATAAAGCCAAAATGGGCATGGAAAAATTTGATCCACATAATTGATCCAGAAAATGCACCGTCAATGAACAAAAAATGTTCTTAGCACGCGAACGAATTATTTCAAAAGCTTAAAAGCGGGCTGAAAAATATAATTTATTAAAAGAGCCATTTTTTGTTGAATTTAACGAAGGAGACGAGGTCCTCGTAAAATCTAGCAATGTATCAGATTTAGAAAATAAAAAAATCTCGAAATTCTTTTCCATTTACGAAGGTCCATACATCATTCAAAGAAAAATCGGAAACACTTCATATTTTTTAATTGACCAAGAAAATCAAAAAGAGAAAGGTCGTTTTCACATAAGTGATTTAAAAAAATATAAACGGAAATGTCTAGAGACATTAGAATAATTAAATATTGTAACTGTACATATATACACATAATTTTATATGTAAAGAAAAAATGATTCATTGTACAAAACATACCCTACAAGTAATTTTTATCATAAAAATACATAAAAAAATGTAATTAAGCTAAGTACTTGTAGAAGAATTAAAATTTCAAAATTAAAAAAACTCTATAATTAAAATTTAATAAAATTAATAATTTCATTTGGAGCAATACAAACACGGCTAAAGCATATTTAATAAAGCCTAATAAAGGAATGTAGACAAAGTCACTGTCTTCCCCTTTTTTCATCAAAACACTACAATGCCGTGTCAATACTTTCAAAACAAACTCCCACTACGAATTTGAGGGGTATAAGTTTTTCATAAGTTTTTTCTGCAAATTTTGGCCTATATAAAGGCAAGCTAGAGCTGACTATCGTCAGTACATTTTTGAGAGTCGCAACTTTTAAGCGCTTTTAAAAAAAAAATCTATCGTCAATATGGGACGCATTTTTAAGCGCTCAAACCATACATCAGTGGTTTATTCACGTAAATTAATCTCCGGGCAGGACGTTTGGGTCCAGACTGTCCAATTTGGACAGGAAGCAATCCAGCCTGGAGACCGCGAAATTACGCCGCGAACAGCCGAAGAACGTGCACGACTTACATATACATGGAAGTCTCGTGGTGTTAGAATGCCGTACGGTCGAGCAGTTCACTGCGACCTACCTTCAACTCTTATAATACCGAAGGAGAGCCTCACACCTCCTCCTATAACCACAGCACAATCAACATCTGCTACAACCCAACCACGGATCACGGCAATCGTGTCCGTGCGCCTCAACTCGAAGCGATTCAAGAAACTGAGATGCGAGGAGAGAGCTCATCGGATCGAGGCAAAGCTGCATGCGCTTTTCGACACACCGGCAATAACAACATCTACTACAAAACCCTCTCCGATGAGCGGAACCAATGAGGTACTCGACGCTCTCCTTCGTCGACCATCGCAGAAGCCGAACCCCTTCGCAACTTTTGGCTACGGATCCAAGGTCTGGCAGCGACAAGTCCACATGGACATTGAAAGCGAGTGGAACTCGATGAAGAAGGAGGAGGCGAGGCAGAAGAGGAGTAAGTGTGGTATACAGACAACAACCTAAGGTAAAAAATGCTCCAAATGTAGCAATACATATTTTTTCTATGAATTTACTCAATACATATTTTATTTAATCTACTTAGAAAAATAATTTTAAATTTGAATAATTTTTTCTGGAGGTGTAGTAGAAATTTCTCAACTAGTTGACAAATTTCTACTAGGGGACTATGTAATGCCCCATACACGATTCGGCGTGTAACTTCCTAGAACATACACATTTCAAAAATCCTAAAATCATCCGACTCTGTCTATACAGCGAGCGCACGGAATGTTTCGGCCGTCCCCATTCTTCTCACCTCCTACGAAACCAGCAGCTACGCAGTAGTCAACGCAGCGACGGCGGGCCATCGACGCGCATGTGTGCGTGCGCGTCCCCCTTCTCTCTCCAGCTACGAAGCCAGCATCAGCAGCAGTGAGAGCAAGTGAAGTGAGCAAGAAGAAGTGATGAGCATTTCACTCACTCACCCTATTTTTTCTAGATCCGCTTTTACGTTGTCCTCACATCTGCGTCTTGGTCTACCTAGAGGTCGCGTTGCCATCGACCTGCCCTTTATGATACGCGCTGCCGTACGATCATTTCCTATTCTCACTACGTGCCCTGCACATCCCAATCTGTGTAATTTTATTATTCTGTTAATATTTGGTGACACGTACAGATCGTGTAACTCATCATTGTGTAGTCTCCTCCATTCCTCGGTTTTATCATCTTTCTGCGGCCCGTATATTTTTCGCAGAACTCTATTTTTAAATACCCTAAAACGGTTGTCCACCTGCTTAGATGGAGCCCATTTTCGCACCCGTACAGAACCACCAGCAGTATTATAGTCCTGTATATTCTTATTTAAGCTTTTTTAGACAAGAACCTCGACTCTAGTAAATTACTCACAAGCATTACCCGAATGAAGTCTTTTATTTATTTTCACATCAATCTCATTTCTATTATTCATGGTTGTACCCAGATATCTAAATTCACTAACCTTTTCAAAAACAAAAATTTCTAACGCTGAGATCTCCCTCCCATCTGCAGATGTCTAGTTTATCCACAATCATTTATTTTGTTCTTAATTAACTCGCCCTGTATACTCATCCACTTTTATGAGGATTTCCGCGTTTTTGCTATCGCTTTCCTAAAATCCCTAGTATATCCAAATCATCTGCGTAGCCTAGTATGTGCGTTGTTCTATTAAGCGTTGCGCCCAGCAGAAACCATCGTGTATCGTTAAGGGTTCTGTTACATTATTGCTTACTTAGACCTTTCTCTTGCTTCCGTTCAAACATATTTAAATTAATCTTACGAGTTTCTTTGGCACACCGAAAGTACTAGAATTTGAAACATTTTGCTTTGCTTAATAGAGTCGTACGCTTTTTTCAAATCTAAATAGTTGGTGTATGGTTTCGCAAAATTCTCACATTTTCTCTAACAACTGTCTTATGGTAAACATTTGATCGCTCGTCCATCTGTTGTGCCGGAATCCGCATCAATAATATCCTACTATATCTTTCGCGAATGAAGTAAGTCAAGCTCGTATTACGTTTGACGGTACTTTGTAGCACGTTGCTAAAAGTAAGATATCCTTATAGTTATTGCAGTCTATCTTATCCCCCTCTTCAAAAATCGGTATAATGATAGATTTCTTCCAATTTTAGGGTATTGTTTCATTTTTACAGATGGCACATACTAGTTTACAGATTTTAAAAGTGTGCTCGACGCCCGCATATTTAAGTGACTCAGCTGATATAGAATCATTCCCCGCGGCTTTATTGTTTTCTAATTCATAATTATTCTAATTTAGCCTTTTCGCGCATTTTAAACTAGAGTTTGCATTCTTTGTCAAACCATGGTTTGTTTTTTGCCTTTTTCTTTTTACCCAGTACTTTGTTTGCGGCCTCTTTTACAATTTTTTCCATATTTCTCAATAAGCTATTCGGTTCGTCATTCACCTCCGGCAATATGTTTGCCTCCTCAAGTGCCTAAAATCTGTTAGTAATTTCTATCTGGTACCTAATTCGCTCTTTTTTATCTCGTGATTTTTTAATATCAAAGGTTTCTACTTTGTTTGTTCGCCTACTTGTAGCTATACTACGCGGGTTTTGCAGCCCCCCCCCCCACTACTCCACTTTTATCACACAGGAGCAGGTGAGAATCAACTGCTACGTGGAGGCGCAGCACGCAGGGGACACTGAGCGGGGTGAGAGGCTGCAGGCTCGTCGGGCAGCATACTCCAGACCGTATACTGCAGATACGGTGCTGTCTCTAGGAGGACGCTTTTGGCCAGGGAGCCGCGGACTCCTAGGGGTGGGCTGCGTACTCCTGGCTCAGAAGCCTACTCAAGGTCAAACGCAGTAGCATCTCTATATATTCTAGAATATTCTAGAATGCAGGCTGCAGCGCTGATACACTTATTGTTTCGCAAACGCATTCTTAGCTACGTACATAAGCTATCTTCGACAGAATATGCGCGTTTCTTTAGTGCAAAATCTATCGCGCGAATTATCGAGAGCTGTCCCTCTCTATTTTTCTTTTTTTTTTCTTCCTCACGCTGCAGTAATGATGCGTCACTGCTTGAAGCGTGCGTCTATTATTCGATGCAGCCTTAAATGCTGTATTGAAAAGTATGCACGAATGACTTCCGGCAGGATACTCACTGCTATCTGCAGGAGGCTGCTTAAGGTCAGCATCGAGGGAGAGAAAATTTTCGCGCGCGCATTTGATGCAGCTAGCCGAGCGCGAATCAAGTTACGCTCTAGCCACGCAAATGCACGATATCCTCGAGCGCGCTGCATCGCCGCGTTTTGGCGATGATGCATCATCGGCTGCCAAATTGTAGCTTGCAGCATCTTTCGCTGCGGCTTCTAATGAGCATTGAACGAAGGAGGCTTCGGGCGGCATACTTCCTGCTGTCGCGATCGTTCAAGGCCAGCACCTCTACAGTTATCGCTGCACGTGACTTGTTGGCTGCGGTGACGTCTGCATATATATTTTTTTTATTTTATATTATGAGCACAATTGCTTGAAAAAATCTTCAACTAGTATTTTGCTCATTCTTGTAGGTAAAACGGCGTCAAACGAATCCTCCAGTTCAACGGAGGCTTGTCCCCATACTTCTTCTTGATTTCTCTTACACTGGTGATCTGATATTTTTTCTCTAGCTCAAGACTCGCTACTTTCTTCGTCAGTAGAAAATCCTTGCGTCCGAGACGATTTATCTTATTAAAATCCATTTGCGACGTTTAAGTAACGACAAATGATCTATGAGTACTGACTGAGGCTAATGTTCAAGCAGCGAGCGATTTACAAGGGCTGACTGAAGCTGATGTGTTTGCTGCCCTTTTATATAGCACAGATGATCCACACATAGCTAAAACCTTTTATAACCTTGTTTTTCAGGCATTGAGTATGTGTTTGTAGAACATTTTTTTGTTGTATTTCTTTTTTGTTCTTGCTATTTAGTGGGACGTATGCTGCACTGCTTTTAGTTTGACCCATTTTTGATGAGCGTCAAAACGTAAATGACAGAAAAGCCCAGTGCTCTATATTTATATCTTGTTGTCCACAGTATTATGTAGAGGGGTTAACTCGTTGAATTTTTTCATAAGTACTGGCACAATAATTTCACTCGTTCTTTCAATCCTTAATCTAAAACACTCTCGATCTCGGGCTGCTTGCTCCTACTCTCCACAACGTGCATTTTTATATGTATATGCCGATGTACACATTAAATAAACCGTTGGCTTTTTTTGAAAACGCACCCGCTTTTCTATGTTGCTATTTGTTGTTGTTAGCATTCAGTTTATACTGTACAATCTCTTTTTGAAGGTGGGACTCTACTCTCAATAGAATTGTGCTCTCGACAGCGTAGATACTCCAAAAATTTCGAAATCCAGCTGTGAATGTTCTGGAAGCTTATCCCAAGCAAGCTCGATGCTATTGGCGGCAAATATGCAATATCTGTTGGAGTCATAAATGATAAGTGCTTGGTGCGATAAAACTGTCTAAGCGATCTCTCCAAAGATGGCGTATTGTCATGATAACATTTTTTCAATACCGATAAATTCCTGTGCACGTAGTTTGCTTTAAATGCAAATTTATAAAAGCCTATTTTACTCATATCGACTACATGAAAATTGAATTTCTCGAGCCATTGCTTCGTCTCGCCTCCTTTGACATACACAACAATCGCATCATGTAAAATAGTTTTAAATACATTTTTAAGATCTTCATACGGTAGATCCCCGAAGCTCCAGGATAATCCGTGACAATTTTGTTCCAGCCAGAGATTGTCACACCTGTACTTAGCTGTGAGTCTGCGCCACGATGTAGGCGGCTTGAACACAAACACCAATGTTTTGAGGTACGAATTAAGTAAAACTATGGCAAGTTCCTTGACGACAAATTAGTTTACAGGCTTCCTGAATCCTCGCGCATTGAGCACGTATTTCACCGTGACTGACTGCCTACCACAAGCTGCTGCTGCTTATTTTATACGATTTTCTCCCACCAGCCTTTACACAATTTTTTTCACATCCACACTTATAGGCTTGTATTCGACTATGCGATCGTGCAAGATCAGACAGTATACAGAGGTGCCAGCTGGAATATTTGCTCTAGCCTCAAATTCGAGACGAACATCCACTGAAGCTTGTTTCAGTGACTCATTTCGCTTCGATCAATCGACGACAAAAAGAGAAGCATACTTCAGATAGTCGTTTAAAATTCAGCATTAGCTCTACCTCTTTGTTATAGTAAGCATTTAGAAAGTTGGCATACATATCGTATAATAGAGCATACTGATTATTATTAATATTGAGATTGAGATTTTCGTAAGGACAATGTTGTGAATTGAGAGTCAGTGCGACGTTGCTTATGTTGCAATGATCGAAGCGACTGGCATTAGCCATTTTTCGTCATTTGCGATTTATCTCAAAGCCGAGAATAACGAAGCGAGGCTTCTCCAGCTGATTAGCAGTCTTTACAGTCCCTACGTGTTTCTATGTACTGGGCAGTAAGGGATATTCATACAGCTTCCATCTACGAAAACTCATGGTGATAGGTCTATCCTTTTTCAGGTAATTGAGCAATTTATTTTATGTTTGTCTGAGAGCAGCACATATGTAAACAGTTTAACCAGTCGCGGCTACTTGCGTCTGCACACCAGAATTCATATCGGAATTCAATCTTGTGAGGATGAGCTCGTGTTTAGCATTTACAACGATTTTGCGACAATCTTCAGCAAAGCCTAGGATCATGCTAAGTGGGATTGATACGTCAAAGTTACTATTAATGACTATCAATTGCAGTTCAGTCTCTGCTACTACTTTTAGACCTAGGCTTAAGTTAGTATTATAGCCTTTACTTCTTTAGAATTATACACTATGCCCATAATACTCAGACTGATTTGATATGTAATCTAATCGACGCGGTGCAGCTGCGAGTTTATTTATAGTCTTGACAGTGGATAGCAGGTAAATAATAGGCGATGGTACTTTAATAATCTTGTAGCCTGGTGAGACAACTGGAAAGAATTCGTGTATGATGTGCACCTTATGCTTGTTTATGTATGCCCCAGAAGTCATATTACACTCAACGCGTAAAGCGTTAACTTTGAGAATGAGAATGATTACTAGCAAGTCAGATTCGTGATCAGTATTTGACGGCAATATACGACTCGCAAAACCCAACAATTTTCCAATAGAATCTTCTGGCTGTAAATCAATTGATTGATTACACCTGATCATGCATCGAAGGGTGTTGTTGTTCGGCTTGAGTTTAAGTGTTATGCCTTTTGGTGTCAGCGCCTCTTTCAGACTATTCTCAATGTCTTCAATTTCATAGCTGCCTGTAGGCAAAATTATCACTTCTCCTCACTCGTGAAACTTGTTATTGCTGGTATTAATATTCAGTATTAAATTAAATGTCAACAACTCTACAAGTCCGAGAACATAGTTTTTTCTTGGCGACAGTTCAAGTGGTGGAAAATATTGAGCTTCCAGTACAAATGAGGTTCCAGACAAGCCCAGTGTTAGTGAATCTTCCACGACTACTCGAACACTACTGACTACAGCTAAAGCATAATCAACACTTTTATATCATTTAGCAGAAATTTTAGACAAAGATGGCCACAGTTGTAGCTGTTGTAGTCCTAATAATTCTCTTGATTGTACTTGACTCCGCTTACATTCAATTACTCCATGAGATCCTGAGGTTGTTGTAAATTGCTAAAACTGTCAAAATACACTATATCGTTACCTCGTTTTCGAAAGGCGACCCAATGCGTGCCAGGTCAACTGTTATTACTAAGATTGATAATTGCCGATTCGCGATGGCGTGGTCCAGTCGTAGGTAGTGCATTTCGCACGTAGACACCTCAAAAATATGGAATTTTTAAAATGCGGGCATATTTGATTAGATCAGCAACGGTTAATGCTCGTTGTGGCAATTTTAAGTTTTTTTTTAACCTTGCTCACATTTCAAGTACATACCGTAATCCTCTTTGCAAGGTTTGAGATATAGACCCTCGCCGAGCGCAATAGCTTCTATTGTCCTGTTATGTCTTCGACTTTCCTCAAGCTGCCGTTTAGCAGCACTAGCATTATTTACTGCCTTAGCGATACTAGCAGCGCCACCTGCCAATGCACCTGTCGCACTCAAACAAGCAAATATTGGAATGAGAAATGGTAGAAATCCTCCAATTTTGGATGGGACTAGCAGCACACGTTGAACACGTACACTTTGCTTTCTTTCAGCCTTGCTTACAGCTTGACGAGCAGCCTTGAGTGCGCTACGAATGACTTTGCGAAAGTCGTTGCTTGGAATGGCAGAGGTGGAAGCAGCTTTGATTACTCAAGCCAATGAAATAGATGTTCTTTTTTCTTCGTTCGTCGTTTTAGACCTGCTTTTTCACCTGTTCCCGCGTCTTCTGTCCAGACTCGCTGCCAGGCTTTTGCAGCCGAAGTCTTGTTTGCAGCGTTTCTTGCTTCAACGTTTTCTCGATTCTGTGAGTAGGCAATGTCGCGCTCTTTGCAAGCTCTATCAAGACAATAAATTCTACGATCCCCACGTGCTAATCGCTTTGCTAGTTTAGTACTAGATCTGCAGTACTGATATCCTGGCAGATGAAGCTCCACTGAAAGTTTGTTGATAAGCGTGTTGACTAAACCACGGCCTCTACGACATCGCTGCTTATGCAGGATCATGATGCATGAGAGGACAGCTCTCGACTGACTTCAAAGGTTATAAGCGTGGGTTTTATAGCTACAGCGATAGTCGTTTTCAAACTTAAAAAGCGTCTACATGGATTTCAAACCGCACAAAATCAGGCTACCAGTCAGGCATCAGTCAGGCATCAGTGTTGAAATACGTTAATCTAGCACAGCATCGAAAAGTGCCAAAACGGCACAGGGAATTACTTCCTGACAGTATACGAGCAGTATTTTGCGGGCCATCAAATTGTGGTAAAACAAATACTCTACTCGCTTTTGTTACGCAATCCAATAAACTCAAGTTCGAAAACGTGTAAATCTATTCAAAGTCGCTGAAACAACCAAACTACAGATTCCTCGAGCAGATTTTGCAACCTTTGCCTGACATACGATATTTCCCTTTCAGTGAATACGATACAGTTGTGGCTCCTGACGACGTACTCCTTAATTCAGTTATGGTTTTCGTCGACGTCGCCTGTGGAAGACAGGACAACATCAGAGCCTTCTTTTGCATGGGGAGATAAAAAACGTAGACTGATTCTATCTCTGTCAGTCATACGCTCACGTTCCAAAACATTTGGTGCGCAATAACGTGAATGTGTTAGTAGTTTTTCGTCAAGATGACATAAATCTTAAACACATATACGACGACCATGTGAATTCTAATATAGCATATAAAAATTTTAAAACTTTATGCTCAGTATGCTGGAAAGATGCTAAACATGAATTTCTTTTCGTTAATAAGGAGCCAGCCATCAATATATAATGGATAGCAGATGTGAGTAGTTGTAGTAGACTGCAATTCGTCAAAGAGTCAACATAGCAGACTTTAGGCGTGAAAAAGGCATTCTTCATCAAATTACAAAAGCTAGAGAAGCCATTAGACGAAGACAAGTATTATTAAAGCAAGGTAAAGCTAGCATAGAGAAAGCTTTGGGTGAGACTTTTAAGAAATCGTAGACCCGCTAGAGAAACTAGTGAAAGAAGAGATTAAGCTAGATATTAAACAAGAATTTAAAAAAGAAACAGTTTTGACGATAATATTGATGATAATGAGCAAGATAATGAGGATAATACGCTACTCAATGAAAGTGTTGATACATTCGAAAGTGCTCAAGAGGATAGTGAGGATGCAAAAGAGCGTAAAATGAAGAACAAGCGATTGCTATTGTTAAAACCAAATCTTCATGGGGATGATGAGAAAGACACTGAAATGAACAACAGGTATCTAGTGTCGTTGAAACACAATCGCCAACGATATCTCCATTAGATATTTGGAATTCATCAAGAGGATAAAATACTTAAGATTGGTGATTCGCCTATAGAAATCACTAAAAATAATGTAAGCGTTTTAAATAAAAAATATCCAAAAACTGAAGGATTGCAAGAGCTGCTTTTTAGACTGCATCCGGATGAGACATTGATTAAGCCTGATGATTTGCAAAATTATAAAAAGATTCTAAAAGCTACAAACTCACATAGAAAACATTACAGTTACAACCAGCCTATACGTCAACAAAACAGTAAGAAATATAATACCATCATTGCTTCACTTTTTAAAGCGCAAAGCTCAGGAAAGACTAGTAGTGGATTACTACCTTGATATAAAATTGCAAGAAAAGGCTCTCTCATGGATTACATATATTGAGATGATCCCAACGAACTAGTTTATCGTCTACGTTTGTTATGGTTGAACATTTAGCTGGCAATAATAGCTATCTGAATGAAATTCATTTTATCGTCGAAGAGTTGCGGGAAGCTGAAGTTATATATTAACTATAGTTACAAACACCTTGAAGTCAATAGCAAGATGAGCGTTGATGTGTTTGAACGACAGTCGAATCGCTCTAAAGGTCGCCGTGGTTCATCTAGCGTTGGCTATAAACTCACTGCTGACGGCCACCACGACATTGGCAACAAAAGATTGTGTAATCTAGCATAAGTACAGCAGTCAAACAATGCAGTAAATTAATCACTTCTTTAACGTTTAATTCATACGGAGATCCGCAGTGTTTACCAGATTACAAATGATCTGAGACAATCAATTGATGCTGTAGAATTAGCTAACAAATCGTTAAAGATGAAAATGCGGAGAAACTAAGAAAAATAGATTGGTCTATACAAATCGTTCAGGATGAAACTGCAGAAAAACTGAGAAAAATAGATTTGGCTATTAGTGAATTGTATGAGATCTGCTCTAAGTCAAATATCCAGATGTTCATCTTGTAGAGAAAGTATTAGGTTAGGGTTTGATAATACGCACAATAATTGGATACATAAATGAGATTTATAATAAAATAATTTTAGCATTTTCATTTTAATATAAAGAATTTATTCTTCATTTATTTGCATAATTTTTTTAAGGTGCCCAAGGTAAAGTATCAGTTTCACCTCGTAGTACCTTTTACCATCGTATGAACTTAAAGCTAATTTTACTTGCTTTTCATTGTTCATTGTTCACGAGACTGCGTAGACATGTTCTGTAAACACTGTATGTAATCGTCAGAAATTATTGAATTCGTACTACAGCAGTTTTAACACCTGTTACTTTTTTCACTTTGTCTTGACCTTCCACTCGAATACTGTACATTTTACTTCACAAACCCACACATTCAGTTATGATGCGTCCGTTACACTCATCTTTCATTTATCGGACTACTTTCTTGTTTCTCCGTGGCATTCTGAAAATATTGTCCTCTGAATAATTTGAAGTGTCAAAATAATCAATATCCCACTTCATAATTTCATATAGATTTACATCACATAATTCGTATATTAAACTGTCCGTATCTGTATACAACAGCTTACAGCTATCACCAAACAGTTTTTTCATGAAATCTTAGTGAAAACTGTATAGTAAAGACAATATTTTTAGAGAAAATGGTTTTTCTTTATTTGATGTTGTCCCTCGGTGGTAATCAAAAATGTTGATTTGTCACTATCGGTCTTCCCGAAGCAGGTTGTGTGGTGAGAAAGAAGAGAAAAAAATTTGAAACATTTTCTCTTTTCTTCTCAACGTTTCGACGGACAATGCAGCCCTCATAGGGAGACTGATGTGAAAAATTTTTATTTATTAAAAACTTAAGAGCGATATGTTGTACATTACCGGAATATAAAGCAAGCTCTGGCTAATGGGTTGCAACATTAACGAATACATAGAGTCTTACAGTTTAATCAAAGGGGTTGGAGTAGTGGATAAATAAAGATCCTGTGAGGTTAACAATAATTGTAAATATATTGTTGAAAGTAAGTGGCATAAGCCACGCGTCGGCAGTACATCCGTTCAGCTCGGAGTCTAACAGGCAAGAGAGAGAGAGAGAGAGAGAGAGAGAGAGAGAGAGAGAGAAAGAGAGAGAGAGAGAGAGTATAGTACAGTATAGTATGCGCTTAGAGTATATACGCGAGGCATGCGCACTATGCTCGCGTTTACTCGAGCTTGTCTCGATGCACAAAATCGTCGTCAACCAGTAGATGGCGCGACGAGTACCTTTTTTTATGTATAACGACTGTATAAATTCACATATTATAAGAGGCCATGACTAAAAACTTATATAGATTTAAATCGTAGCATGCAAAAGGAAGCAAAAACGAATTTGAAAAAAAATCTTTACAAGTTAATGAATAACGCAGTTTTTGGCAAAACTATTGAGAACGTGAGAAAGCGAGTTGACCTCAAAATTGTAACTAAATGGGACGGATGATACAGTGCTACAGCACTTATTTCTAAACCTAATTTCCACAGTCACATCATACTGGATGAAAATTTGGCGATTATAGAACGTACTAAAACCGAAGTTAATATAAATAAACCTATTTATATTAGACTCTGTATGCTTGATTTATCGAAAACTTTATACAAGAATGTTGATTTGTCTCTATCGGTCTTCCCGAGGCAGGTTGTGTGATGAGAAAGGAGAGAAAAAACTTTTAAAGCATTTTCTCTTTTCTTCTCAACGTTTCGACGGACAATGCCGCCCTCATCAAGAGATTGATGTGAAACATTTGTATTTATTAAAAACTTGTTGGTGTGTAATAATGTATGTACAGTGTAATGAAACTCACAATTATGGTGAAGATCGGTACAAAATTTTGTCAAGAAGGCGCTTCCCCGCCGCGTGGCATGGGGAACGTAGGTGAACAATGGTTCTCTCTCAGCTGCTCGATTCTAATTCGCGCAAGTCGAAATTTTCGTCGTGTTTATATAGCGCGGAGCAGTGAAAAGAAAGTCGAGCAGCCGTGTTGACTATTTCTTCCGCTATTGACGTCAGAGCATGGCTTATGTATGTTTTGTTTTCAGCTGGTGAATAAAGTGTGTCACGGTTGAAAATAATTAGGTGAATTTAGTATATGATATTGTTATATAATTTTATTACATGTTTTTATTATATGATTTTTTAGTTCCAAATACTCATGTAATAAAATCATGTACAAAAATTACATAACAATATTTTTAGAGAAAATGGTTTTTCTTTATCTGATGTTGTCCCTCGGTGGTAATCAAGAATATTGATATGCCTGTATCGGTCTTTTCGAGGCAGATTGTGTGGTGAGAAAGGAGAGAAAAAGAATTGTCCGTTAAAACGTTGAGAAGAAAAGAGAAAATGCTTTAAAGCTTGTTCTCTTCTTTCTCACCACACAACCTGCCTCAGGAAGCCCGATACAGACATATCAATATTTAAAAATTATATAATTTGTAACAACGAAATTTTGCCGTGCAACAACGGCGTTCGGCGCGGTCGGGGTAGACCTTCTCAATGCTGTATAAATAAGAGAGAGAGAGAGAGAGTGCATGTGATTAATTTCGCCGTTTATTCTTCCGAGTAAACAGCGAGAGAGGATTAGTGGCTGCGACAGGCAAACAGGACAACGCACGCCACTGACTCGCGAGTAAGGAACGCGTGAAGACGACGAGCATCGTTGGCGCCGCAGCAGCAACCATTTACCTCGACAGGGCGTTTAAGTTGGCCCCACGCATCGTAAGACAGCCGATGCAGGTGGCAGAACCCTTCATAGGGTCTACCTACGTGAGCGTTAGATGCAGCAAGACCAGCGTTATGGCAGCTTGCCCGCACAAACGTTAAAAATAAAAACTACAGCGTCTCGCGTTCGTATTGACAGATGCTACCCGAGTCAAGGGCTCTGACGACGGGGCATTGGTAGTCACTAGAGGTTCCACGGCCAGGAGCAATCTTAGTTGTCTGTGAGTAAAAGGCTGCCTAAATGGTACGAGAGTTTTGCGGCTATCTTCTCCGACAGTGTGTCCGCGGAGATATCAGTGCGCATGTGCGATCGCGCGACGTGGCAACAGTGCGCGAACCGATAGTGTTGCAAGCGAGCAGAACGTCGGGCCGCGACGCGCTGACTAATCAGCGCTCCCGTGACACGGTGGCTAGGAAAAGCAGAGTGGTGGCAGTGAGCCGCGAGCGCTCGAGCCAGCACTCGCCTGTTCCGAGTGCTCCTAAACAGACGTGCTCCCAGTATTCCAGTTCCGCCTTGGTAACAATCTTCGGCTCAACCTCGCTCTGGAGGATTTCTTTGTAAAGTCAGTGAGTCGTTTTCTTTTCTTCGGTCGAATCCGTCTCGCGGGTGAACAGCAGTTCCACGTTTTGGGCTCGCGAACGGTTTGGGCTATCTTATGTGTGTACTGGTAACCTTCGGATCACTGTCTTTTTTTTCTCTTGTGTTCCCGTCCCGAAGAAAGGGCTATCTTGTTTGTAGTGTGAACACGGGTTATCTTATCGTATGACAATAAATCGTAGAAATAATTTAGTGCAAAACATAGAAATGAGGATTTAGTAAAATCGTTAAATAATATTTGGCCTAGACGCACGAGTCGTAAGGTGGTCAAGCAATCTTAGAATAGGTAGTCCTGGCGTGCGTGAGTGTGTAACGAAGCGTTTTATCGAGTGTGTTAAGTAGTTATTCTTTGAGCCTTGAGGCGCGTGCAAGTCACGCGGGGTATCTTTCATGTATGGATATTTATTTGTTATGGTTGTCTATGTTCACAGGCTATCTTAATAATTTGTGCGGATTTCGGTTCAGAATTGTAAAAGTTCAACTCGAATATAAAGTTCTGTCTGATTACCCACGTGTTTTGATTTTCCCATACCACCCTCTCTCCTTACTAATCTCGGGGCTGCAGTTAGCCAAGCAAAACACTCTGCAAAACCTCGCACCGGGAAACAAAGAGTCACGAGACTCTGACGCTCGCGGTGAGCGTCTGGTGCTACCGGGTTGTTTTCTAAGTCCCGGGCGAGGAATTGCATAGTAACTGGGTTGCATGAAAAACCCAATTTACAAATTATATCAAAAATTAATTTTATATTAATGTATCTTGCAACATAACTCGAAGAAATATATTTAAAAATCATAAGATACAAAAGGACAATGAAAGATTAAATAAAGAAGTGATATATGCATTTATCTAGTTATTATTTATAGCTAGAAAGTATTGTATATCACAATCAATTTTATCTTGTGACTAGAAAGTGTTAGTACACGCTTCCACATTGTGTCAATCATCGGAAGGTATTTCAAATCTAGCTCACATTACATTACATCAATTTTTTATAAAATTATAGCAGTCAGAGGTCAGAAAATTTGCATACTAATTTATAATATCCTGCTCTAATACAATATGTTTGGTTGCCACGTTGGCGTGGACTTTGTTACTGGAGTATGTTGCTGAACAGCTCCTTGAAGCTGGTTAGAAATGTTGCTTGATTCGCTTTAGCTGAGCTTGTGACGAAAAATTCGCCAGGCACGCGGAGAGTCGTACCGTAAAGTATCTCCGCTGGTGAGGCGTGGAGGTCCTCTTTGTAGGCGGTGCGCAAGCCTAGAAGCACGGTAGGTAGAGCGTCTATCCATAAGTGTACGCTGCATCGGAGGGCTGCCTTGAGTGTTCTATGGAATCTTTCCACCATCCCATTGGACTGGAGGTGATACGAAGTCGTGTGGATCAGTTGCATTCCTAGTATCTGTGCGAGTTCCTTGAAGAGCGATGACTCGAATTGAGCCCCCTGGTCCGACGTGATGTAGAGCGGTGTGCCAAATTGACTGATCCAATGATCGAGCAGGGCCTTCGCGACTGTCGCAGCTTGCATGTCTGGTAAGAGGCCAGCGGGTAAATCTGTCGATTATTGTCAGGCAATGCTGCTTTCCTTGGGCCAGGGGTAGGTCGACGTGTAGATGCTCGAAGCGATTATTCGGCTCTTGAAACCTTCCCAGAGCTTCGCGGTTGTGTCGGCTCACCTTCGAGAGTTGGCAGGGAAGACACTCGCGTGCCCATAGCGCTGAGTCTTTGCGCATTTCCGGCCAGTTGAATTTCTGCGAGACTAGGCGAACCGTCGCTCTGATGCTGGCATGAGCGAGATTGTGCAGAATGTTGACTGCGGTTTTTCTCAGCTTGGCTGGGAGGTAAGGTCGTAGGATGTTGTCCTTCGTACTGCCATAGATAAGGTTGCCTTCTAGTTCGAGTGGAGAGAGTGAGAGTGCAGGGTTGCCTAGAAGGTTCGGGAGTTCCGGGTCCTCGAGTTGCGCTTCCGAGATCACCTGAGCGCTCAAGGTGGTTGGCATGCTCACAGTTGCGATCTATGGGTGAGTTTGCTCGTTTGCTCTCGTCTCCGCTGCGGTTTGTGTTGCAGGTGCTGCATCCTCCTGGGTTGCTCTGGACAGCGCGTCTGCTACTTGGTTTGCTTTCCCTGGAGTGTGTGCCAGCTTGACGTTGGAGCGGAGTATGTATTCCAGCTGTCTGGCCTGTCTGGGTGAGGCCTTTTCTGCCCGCTGGTGAGCTGCGTAGATCAGCGATCGATGATCTGTGTAGACCGCGAAGGTTCGTCCCTCTAGCATTCTTTCGAAATGCCTAATAGCCTTGTAGACTGCCAGCAGCTCTCGATCGTATATGCTGTAGCGTTGTTGAGTCGGTGTGAGTTTCTGCGAGAAAAATCCTAGTGGTCTCCAGTCTCCATGCGCGTGCTGCTGCTCGATGGCCGCCCCTATAGCTGTGTCCGAGGCGTCCGTTCGAAGTGCCAGCTCTGCATCTGGCTTGAAGAACGTGGTGCAGGCCGCGTCAGCAATGCTGGCCTTGCACTGCTGGAATACCCGCTCCACTTCTTCAGACCATTTGAGTTTGGTTTTCTTCGTCTTCAGATCTTTAAGCAGCTCGTGTAAGGGAGCTTGGTGGGCTGCGGCGTGAGGCAAGCAGCGTCTGTAATAATTACAGATGCTTAAGAAGCGGCGCAGCTCTGTTGCGGTCGTTGGCCTTGGGTAGGCGCTGATTGCTTCGACCTTGGCTGGTGGAGGCTAGAAGCCATCCTTGGTGACACGGTATCCCAAGAATATTGTCTGTGGTTGGCCTATGATGCATTTCTTGGCGTTCGCCTTGAGTTTATAGCCTCGCGCAGAGCTTGCAGAAGCTGTCGCAAGTGCTGTAGGTGCTCCTCGTGGTTGTTTGACGCTATGAAGATGTCATCTACGTAGGCCTTTGCAAACGGTAGTTTCCGGAGGATGTGGTCCATTGCTCGTTGCATTGTTTGCGTCGCGTTCCTCAGTCCCAGGGAAGTTCCCAAGAATTCATACAACCCAAACGGGGTACAACGGGTACAGCTTTTAGTATTTTACTTGTAAAATTTGCACCTCTGTCTGTAAGAACAACTTTTGGTGAACTGAAAATGCATATGAATTTTTTTATAAATGCATCTGCAATTGTTTCTGCCGTTTGATCTTGTAAAGGTACTGCAATTAAAAATTTTGATAATTGATCTTGTAGAGTAAGAATATACTTATTTTGGTTTTTAGTTATATTTAGTGGACCTACTATATCCATGGCTATTTTTTCAAAAGTTTTGAACGGTGTATCTGTTATTACCATTGGTTGTTTTGTTTTTATTCTTTTCAGTTTATTTCTTTGACAATCTTCACAATTTTTGATTTTATATTCAATATCTGATTTTAAATTTTCCCAAAAATATTTGCTTCTTATACGATTAAATGTTCTGTTCACTCCTGAGTGTCCTCCTATCGCGCTTGAATGATTTAGGTCAAATATCCTGTCTATGTCTCTTAATTATACGTATTCTATATAGTTTAGACAAATTACTACTATAATATCAGAATTTTGAAAAATTTTAACTAAGATTTCTTCTACCTCCAGCCAATTAATATTATTTATTTTTAAATCTTTAGAAATGCTAACACTTTTTAATTGTTGACGTATCATAATATTTTTTAGAAGTTCAAAGCTCTGTAATATATTTTCTTTAACTCTGATTACAGATTGACCTGTATCAATGCATAGAATAAATAATTTTTTTGTATTTAAGCTAATAATTTCGATTTCATTTACATTTAAATGTTTATTAAACTTAATACTTTTGCTATTTATTAACCTATCTAATTTTGTATCTAAAGCTTTGCCCTGTTTATTTATGAAATGCGCAATATTATCTTTCCTAAATTGTATAGATTTTTTTGTATAAACGATGTTTTTATCTGTTTTTCTATTTATTATTTTTTCCTCACATGTTTTCGCTTTTCTGGACTCTTCAATCTTAGTTTTATTTTTTTCTATCTTAGTTTTGATTCTCTTTTTCTTGTTAAAAATCGTCTTTTTTAATTTAATTCTTTCCTCATTTAATTTTTGAATTTTCATGTCGTTAGTTGGTATTTTGTTAGTTTCCAGCGTTTTTAATTATTTTGCTTTTTGAGCTCTCGTAATTACATTTATTTGCATATATGCTACTGGATTTGTCGATAGTGCGTCAGCGTTTGTATTAATTTTACCCGGTTTGTAAATGATTTTGTAATCGTAATCTTATAATTTTAACCTCCATTTTTGAACTCTATTATTTTTATCTGCTGATTTAAATGACAATAACGGTTTATGATCAGAAATTATTTTAAACTTATTACCATAAATATAATTTCGGAATGTTTTTAATGCGAACATGATTGCAAGTGCCTCACGTTCATAAGTATGATAATTTTTTCAGCTGCTTTCAATACTCTTGACGCAAATGCAATTGGCCTGTCTTCGCCGATCTCCCCTTGCGATAATACGCAGCCAAGTGCATAATTAGAAGCATCTGTAGTTATTATAAATGGTATAGTCATATCAGGAAATTATAATATTGGTGCTGAACATAAAGCTTCTTTCAATTTCTCGAATGCTTGTTGTTGCTCTTTATTCCAAGCAAATTTTGTTTGTTTTTGTAGTAATTGTATAATTGGTTTAGCTATCTCCGAAAAATTGTTTGTAAATCGTCTATAATAGCCTGACAATCCTAGAAATTCTCGAACATTTTTAACATTTCGTGGAGTTGGAAATTTTGATATAGTTTCAATTTTCTTTGGATCTGTTTCTAATCCTTGCTCGCTAATAATATGACCTAAAAATTCCACTTCTTTCTGGAAAAATTTACATTTACTCATTTCCAATTTAAGTCCGGCTTCTCTTAATTTTTATGCTATTAGATTAAATCTTTCATTATGCTCTTCTACTGTATTTGATACTATAAATATATCATCTATATAAACATAGCAAAATTCTTTCTCTAACAATTCTCCTAGTACCTTTGTTAGCACTCTTTGAAATACTCTTGGCGAATTAATTAATCTAAATGGTAATACTTTAAATTCAAAACGTCCTAATGGGTGTATACTAAATGCTATTTTATGTATATCTGCCTCTTTCATTTTTATTTGGTGAAACCCTGATACCATATCGATCGTTGTAAAATATTTGTTTTTTCCCATAGAATCAAATATCTCCGTTATATTCGGCAATAGATATGGATCTGGTATTATTTTAGCATTTAGTTTTCGATCATCAATTACTAATCTCCATTTCTTTTTTCCGTCCTTTGTTAAACCTTCTTTCGGTACAACACACGCGTTGATGATCTAACTAATTCATTTATTATTAATTTTATTGTTTCACTGATAGCTATTTGTTTCAAGGTATATGGTAATGGAAACTGTTTCACATAAACTGGAGTTTCGTCCATTAAATTTATCTCATGCTGTTCGACGTTACATGTCCCTAATTTATCTCCATCTATCCAGCATATATCCTCATTAGATAATATCAAATCTTCAATAAATTTCCTTTTTTTCTTAGATAAATGATATAGATTTATCGTGTTTAATAATAAATTTTTTCTCTCTTTTTTACTTAATTTTTCTACTTCTTCAACATTCCGTGCACTTTGTGACGTTAAATATATAGAACCACAATGGAAGGTTTCTTCCTCCTTTGGCAGCGGTAATCCTGAAATTCCCATGAACGTATCTGACATATCTTCGATATCAAACGTAAGAAAATTTATTTCATTTGTATGACGTAGATATTTTTCATCTCCTTCAAACTCTACATTATCTTTGAGTATTTTTACGAATGTCGGGAAATTTTGTATGGAATACTCCTCGGTTTCTTCTTTTTCTGTACTTTCAAGAGTTTCATTAATGTTTCCTATGAACTGTTGAATGTTTGATTTTGAATCATCGATAAACTTTGTAAGTTTTACATTACTCCAGTTACTCGGCTGTCCTAATTTTTGTTGTAATAAAACCTTTATTCCAATAATTCCATCATAGGGAATGGCAAATGTCTCCGGTGCTACATGAAAATCAAAATATTTTCCATTTATTGGTAATTTTATTGATCCAAGCGTACGTATAGCGTTTTCTGTTATTCCTGTATTAATATTTGTTCATCATTATTTATTTGATTTAGTGATATATTTTGTTTTTTGATAATGTTTAGTTGTGCACCACTATCTACCAATAATCGGTTTATTTTCTTCGATTGTCGATCTTCTACTTCTATATATTGTAATAAATTTTCAAGTTTCAAAACATATGTTTGCAATATACTGTCTACTTTACTGTTGATCTTTTTGTCTATATTTGCTATATCTTGCGTATGATTAATAATTTTATTGTTAGTTATTTGTAGTGGGAACGCTGTATTCTTGTCATCCCTTCCTAGGCGTTTCCTCCAGGAAGAGTGTTTCAGTTTCCTGCTTATTTTTGTTTCTAAAGCATCTTTCTGCAGCATGGTTTGTGTTTTTGCATATTGTGCAGAATTTCTCTTGCTCTCTTTCTAGCATTTTAATCTTTTCACAATTATCTATTTTATGTCCCGACGTGTCGCAGTACTCGCAAAATGATTGTCTAGATTTTCCTCCATCTTCTAAAGCCTTTAATTTTTTGCATTCGCTGACTACATGACCTGTCATTTTGCAGTATTTGCAATATTTCCTCTGAAGACTCCTGTTGTAATTATTATTGTTGGTATGGTGCGCTTGTTTTTAAATTTATTACAAAATTTCGCTGTATGGTCTGTTTCTTCACACATCTGGCATTTAAACTGTTATTTAGCTTTATATTCTGCAACAAGGATTTTTGCTTGTTCACACTCTACTTCTTCATGTCCCACTGTTTCACAAATTGTACAAATTCTGAATGGTGATCTGCTTTCGCCTACTTTACAATATTTTATTGTATGACCTTTTTTATTGCACTTTTTGCACATTACATCTGGACAATTCTGTACTGTATGCCCCATAAGGTCACAATATTCACATTTATCTATATTATTGATCATTGTATTTGAACATATATTTGGGTTATGTCCTGTTTCTTTACATTTCCAGCATATTTCATAATCTCTTATGTAAGGACATTGTCCTACATCGTGTCCCATTTCCTGGCAATATTGGCAATGATTATTCTGTTTCTTGTTGAATCGGCATGCGCTAATCGAGTGTCCTGGTTGGCTGCAAAATTTACAAATTAACTTGATTTTATTCTTGACATTCATGCAATTATTAGAAAAATCCGCTCCTTTACAGTATACACATGCTGCTGCACGACAAAAAAAGAGCCCCATGCTGGAAGTCTTTACATATTTGGCATGTCAGCACTTTCTGTGGTTGCTCTATTCTTCGTTCATAATCCTCGTATGCAGTGGTCACGGCGCCTCTGCTTATTTCTTTTCTTTTCCTTATGTCGGTTTCAATTTCTATTGCTACCTTTGAAATGTCTTCTACGGTGTTTTCTGCCCCTAACTCATATTTTATTTCTGATTTAAGACCTTTTTTATACTTCTTCGCTGATTCTGCGTTCAATTCTCTGTCAAATCTTGTTAGTTCATCTGCTGATACTCCTCGTTTTTTCAGTTCTTTTATTTTTAGTACTATTTTACGTAATCTATTTGTATATTGGACCACAGTTTCACTTACTCCTTGTATTATTCTACGCATCTTAAAAATAAGTTCGTGAATATCATCGTCGATTGGATATAACGTTCTAACTGCATTTATTAATTCATCTATGGTTTTTATCTCGTTGCCGCTCAATGCTTCTTCTGTTTCTCCTTTCATTCTTACTTTTAGGAGGTTTGTCAGATTTCCTTCATCTATAGTATCTATAAGATTTCTGACCTGTTTTAATTTTTTTATGTAGTCCGCTGCTGTCATATTTTTTCCATCGTATTCTGGTACGTAGTTTGCGATATCTTTCAGATTTAATTTCAATGGCCTTGCTGCTTCCGTTGGAGGGGCCATGTTTATGGTGTTCTCTCTTTCTTGATTTTCTCTGTTATCGTAAGTTTGATTTAAGTTCTGATCCGTTTTATTTTCAGTGTTGTTTATGCTGTAATTATTTTCTACGCTTTTTTTGTGTGGTAAAATTTTTTTTGTCTGGTAGTTAATCAAGATCTATTAGTCTTTTATGTTCATTTACACTTGCGTTGAACGAAAAGCTTGTCGAAGACCTATCGCTCTCTAATACGTTATATTGTGGGTCTTTTGGAGTTCCTATGACCAGGCTTTGTTCCACTTGAAATCCCCCTATATCCGAATATCGCTCGTCTTTTTCGAGTTCGAATGTCTTATTTAAAATTGAATCATTTGCTTGGAACCATGATAAGTCTGTTTGAAACGTTAAACTTCTTCGTTTACTTGGAATGCTGCTATCGTCCCAGCTTTCCTGTTGTTGCTTCTTAGGGTTTTCCAGTATATTTTCTTTTGCTAGACTATCAACTTTCTGTTTTGATTTCTTTTCGTTATTAGTTTTTGCTGCTACTGGTACTTTTGGTATGGTTCCTGCATTTGTAGTGTGTTGTTGCTTTTATCTTGAGTCTATGGAGGTGCCCTTTGTATTTTCAAGCTCTTCTTAAAAGCCTGTTCTTCGAGTGGTCCTGTTATTAGGCTGTTTTTTAAATTTGGATGTTGTTGAAATTGTGGTCTAGTAATCTTACGTTCTCTGGAGTTTTACCATCTGTTATTGTTTTATTGCTCATTCAATTTGAAATTTTCATTACGTGATTAAAAGTATATTCTGATTGTTTTGCTAAAACCCATTGAGTTTTTAAATTGGCCTATATAGTGTTTGTTTACGTTTTGCTCTACTTCCGCGTTTTTGCTACTGTTAGCAAGTTCAGTAGGTCATTCGCCGCAACGTGAGTAGCTGCTGAAATTTGATCCAATGCCGTGTATAAACGTGACACATGTATTACGCTTGTTCTGTTTCTTTCATCCGTGTCATGTATTACGCTTGTTTTCTTATCTTTAACTGTGTCACCCTAGCTATGCTTGATACTTCTTGTAATGTTATTTTTACTCTTGTAATGTTACTTTACATCTGATTTTTACGGTTTCATTTTGTTCAATGCGGTTATATTCACGCTACTATATTGCCTCGGTTTACTCGAGAATTTTTTTTCAATATTTCTGTATTTATTCACTATCGGAACCAATTGTTAATTGGTTCAACAAATTTATTGTAAGGCTTTTTTTTTAATCTTTTATTCAGTATCGGAACCAATTGTTACGTCCTGACTATCCTAGATTGAATAGATAGGAACGTAATGATATGTGTAGTGGCGAGGCTGTAAGAAATTGTTAATTCGCGCCTAACACTCTCACTGTTAGTAAAATAAATGAGAACTTACCTTTACGTTGAACCGTGTACTAGTTGAGTAGATTGCAGCTGTAGACTCGTACTGAGTAGTTTGGATTTTCTGGTAAATGAATATAACTCACAAGATCTCTTTTATGGTAAACCGATCGTTTATTCAAATAATTTTTAGAAGTGGAAGTAAATAATAAATCTCGTTACAATGTAAAATAATATTCTCACTTAGTTTAAAAGAACTAAGACTTGTAGTTTATAAAATCTGTATATTTAGACTTTGTAAGAAATATAAAATGGCGGCTAGGCGGCTTTAAGTTTTAAAATAATTGTCACCGATTGTCGGACCGGTGCGATACTGAGCTCGTGACTGAAGACGAAAAACTGCTTGTTTGAGTGCGTATAAGGCTTTTTAAAACCTTCGTTCGTAGTGTAATTTTTGCAATATTTACAAACTTAAAATTACGGAAAATGTATACATAAAAAGTAGTGCTCGCTTACAACGTCACGAATGGCTGATTTATCATTTCGCTGATTCGCAAGGTAAATCGAAATCGTATTACAAAAGTGATTGTTTTGCATTTTGCGAACTCAACTCATAAGCGACACTGACGCATTGGAAGATTGAGATTCAGCAGTTTTTATTTAATTTAGGTCATATCGAATTGTTCAAATCATAAAGAAATATTACTAATAGTAAGCATACGTCGTACGACGTAACAATACAATAGTGTGTGTGATTCTAACTGATTCAGCCGCTTATGGGATTTCCAAAAAAGTATTTAATCACGGCCGGTTAGGGTTAAAATTTTGAAAAATAAATATTTGAAAGGTAAAAATAACGAATTGAATTATAACGAAAGATAAAATTTTAAGCCCCAGAATATTGGAAAGGTCTAATTTTGAAAACCTAAATTTGGAAATTCCTAAAAATATCGCTTTTGCAATATTTTAACTACAAATATCACCTTTCGCAATATTTTAATTTAACATTTTTGTTTTATGAATATTTTTATTTTAAAATCTTAGTTTATAAATTTAAAATTTCTAATCTTTACCCTTTCTCATTTTTATTTTTTAAAATGTTTATCCTTACCCCGCACTCGCATATAATCTTTGCCATTCCAGAATAGCAGATCTATTCAAAATGATCAACTGTTTCATTGGTATGCGTAAATTTCCTGATACCCGTTATAAAGTTAATCAATTGTTTAATTTGAATGCAGGAATAGATTTTCATGATGTATGCCCTCATTGCAAAAAGTTTATAAAACAGTTTTATCCTGATGATCGTGAAGTCACACGCACTTTCTACGATGAAAGAGTTTCATTAAATAGTCCAACTTACGTAGATTACTTTGCTATTTTTGTATGGGAGAAGACTACATTAAGGTTCAAAAATAATACTGTGAAATCATTGTTGATCAAATATTAAGACTTTATTGAAATTTCCTAACGATCAGGTCCTTGTGTGACCTACTCTCACAAGTTGTCGCCGAGAACTAACGTTCTAGTCATTAAACGCCACCGAAAACCAGGGCCCGCTAAAATAAAAGGGCTTTCCCGAGGACTGTCGAAGGGACTCGAAGCAGTGCGCGCGCTCCTCTATATCTATAGGTGTATATACGCAGTCATGTGCCCACGCGAACGCCTCCCGCCACTCGACTCTCTGACCTGGCAGTCACAGATCGGCCCTTTAGCCTCTCCGCACTGAAAGTGATCCTCAAAATCCGAGGAGTAAAACTCCTAAAGGGGGTCGTGGCAGTCTAGGAATGATTATAAAATCACTCCTAACTGTATTGGCCTGAAGCCACGAATCGCCTTGTCGATTCGCGCATATGAGGGCCACGAATCGCCTTGTCGATTCGCGCATATGAGAGCCAAATGACGGAAAAACGTTCGCTAAAACTACTAATAGGTATAATATATTATTGATAAAGAATAAATACGTCGCACTTGCTCTTATCCCTAGCAGCCCTCGGTTACGTCCGGAACAATTTTTAATATTGATAACGAAATCGCTTTGTTGATGAAAGAAAACTCTGAACACTTCAATTCTGTCCTTGAAAAAAGATATACAATCTATTCAGATGTTGAAGATTTTACCGATGGAATTGCATACAAAAAGTTTATACAGTCGATACCATTGCTGTTCAGTTCATTTTATTCGTTCAAGTAGTGTACGTGTAAATTTAGGCTTTTTGAATTTCGCGCTGCTGTGCGCTCTCCGTTGTGGCGTTGAGAGCGCGCGCGCATGCGTCGAGTTGCGCGCCGCCGGCCCCGCTCATTCCTGTTAGGACTGCCTAGCGCTTCGCACGTTTGGCTTCCTTACGCTTTTCGACGTTTGTCTTTGTACGGTGAGCCATTAACTTGTTCTTCTCAGAGCTATCACTGTTCACCTCGTTCTGCGCCGTGTTTGTTGTGTTTAGCGGAAAATTCGCGATCGCGTCGTTCGTGTGTGTATTTGTGCGCATGTGTGAGTGTGCCTCGAGGCGATAGTCTTAAGGTTTGTTGGCGAAGGTGTCCACGTGTTGTACGTGACTCCTTCGGGGCGAGCGAACAGCGGCAACACCCCTTGTTGCCCTCGTGCCAAGCGTCTGGCTCACCGAGACGTCGGAGCGCGCTTGGTACACGGTTGCGGACCACCTTTTCGCTCCCCAGGCCCGGCTTCCAGACCTCCAGGATCAGAACAGAAGCAGCGTCGGACTACGACGAGGCCAGCTCAACGCTCTCTTCAGCGGCGGTTTTTGCTTTCGTCTTTGCGGTAAGAGAGCTCTCTCTGCATGCGGAAAAGGTACCTCGCGTCTTTGCGTTTTGCGTGCGTTCTTTCACATGAGTTTTTCTCTTTTAGAGTCACTGTTCTCTTTCTTTTATTTATATAGTTTCCTTTTCCTTATTTTCAATAAAGCTTACACTTGCTGAGGCTTTTCCCTCTAAACCGTGAGGGTTTTTACGCCAAAGCAAGTGCTTTTTCTGTACCGCGAAATCGTGTGTGTTAATTAAAAAGAACCCTTCACTCACTCAACCCTTTCGTTTTGTCGGAACTCACTTTGAGTTCTTTCACTCATTCTAAGATTAATATTCAATTGTATATAAGAAAGAACATTATAACTGCGACATTCAATACTCTGACTTGTGGTATATGGTTTGGAAAAGACAAACCTGATATAGATATTTTTTTTTCCACTATGGGCACACATTGGCTATTGTTTTGACAATGGCACGGCCAATTACTTCGCAAAATGCATGCTGCTAAAGGCGTTATACACCAATTATGTCGTTTGCCTCAAAGTAAATTGATTTTACACGGAAATATTGCTTTAAAACCGGATTTAAATATTACACTATTTTTATTACATCTGCATAATAAAAATGCTAAAGGAACGTTAAAATTGTCAAACGCGAGATATTTAGGATGGCATAAAAGAACAAAAAAGCACGTGGATCTGACCACTACAGTTATCTGTTGATAGTTCATCATTTTTTTAAATGATTAAAGAAGAATACCTTTACGCGTCCAGCAAGAGACCAAGGCTTAGGTCGAATAATTCAATCGCAACAACTGACGACGATTGCTTCATTCGGATACATCAATTTATTGTTGTCGAAATCACTATAGAAGAATATGTAATATGTAATATTGTAAATGTTAAGAATTTCTTAATAGATTGTTTATCTGTCAAAAGAGTTGAAAATATTTCTCACGATGACATAGCTATTAAAACTGATAGAATTAAAAAAATATGTATTTCTGTGAATGCCAATAATTGTACATATTCATCTGTTGGGCCTAATTTATATTATTATTAAAATATAGTAAATATGTAAAAAATATGCTTACATATTGATTATAAAATATTCATCATCATTTTGTCTACTTTCTACCTTGTAATGCTTACATCGGTTACAAACCTTGAATATAGGGTAGGCTTACAATATTGCGTTTTTTATTACTGCTAATCTGTTGCCTCGACAATGTGTTTCATGTTAACGTTGATTCTTTTTCGTATATATTTGTTAACGAAGGCGGGTGGATAATGATTTTCGTGCAGTAATTCTTTGATGTTTTGAATATTCTTAATGTGAAATTTCCTGTTAGATAATTTTATCGCTCTATCGACAAGATTGTAAACCATGGCGATTTTTTGAGACATAGGATGTTGTGATGTGTAATTTAAAAATCTGCCAGAAAAGGTCGGTTTAGTGTACCAATCAGTTACTTATTTATCTTTGACTTTAATTAAAAGAACATCTAGAAAACTTATGGAGTTATCGATCTCAGTCTCGTGAGTAAATTGTAATCTGTTGTTGTAAGAATTGAATGTATCGAACAGACCAATCATGCATTCAAGACCCTTAACATCAAAACTGTGCCAAAAATAAATAGCCAAATGAAAAACATCATCATGAAAGGCAAAGACAAGAAAGATAAAGATCTAAAAAACAACGTTGTCTATAAACTTAAATGCAATGATTGCTCTGCTACGTATGTAGGCCAAACTAAAATTAATGAAAAATACTGTAATATCCAATTACATCAACAATTTAAATCACACTTTCAATTTTGAAAATTACCACATTAAAGACAGAGAGATCAATTTAAATAAAAGACTAGTTTGAAATGCTACACATACACCTACAAGAAAACGGTATTAATAAGAAGGAAGATACACAAAAATTAAATACAGTATACACACACCTTATACACCAGCTGAAAAGTAAACAAACATAAGCCATGCTCTGACGTCAATAGCGGAAGAAATTATCAACACGGCCGCTCTTCTCACTGCTCTACGCTATATAAACACGACAAAAATTTCGATTCGTGCGAATTAGAATCAAGCAGCTGAAAGAGAAACACTGTTTAACTACGTTCCCCCCGCCGCGCGACGGGGAAGCGCCTTTTCGACAAAATTTTGTACCGATCTTCTCCATAAGTGTGAGTTTCATTTCACACTATACATGCGTTATTATACACCAACAAGTTTTTAATAAATACAAATTTTTCACATCAGTCTCCTGATGAGGGCAGCATTGTCCGAGGAAACGTTGAGAAGAAAAGAGAAAATGCTTTAAAAGTTTTTTCTCTCCTTTCTCACCACACAACCTGCCTCGGGAAGACCGATAGAGACAAATCAACATTCTTGTATAGTAAAGTTTTTGATAAATCAAGCACACAGAGTCGAATATAAATAGGTTTATCCATATTAACTTCGGTTTTAGTTCGTTCTATAATTGCCAAATTTTCATCCAGTATAATGCGACTGTGAAAATTAGGATACTCTATGTATTCGTTAAAGTTACAACCCATTAGCCAGAGCTTGCTTTAAATTCCGGTAATGTAGAACATATCGCTCTTTAGAGTGGGAAGTCAGCATGAGCTTTAAGTACGTTGAACCAGGTGGCTTTATGTGCTAAGGACATACATGCAAGTCTCTACGATCGTCATGAAGCTTCTCTGGATACTCTAAATCCACTTCAAGAATGTAGCTAATTGGTGAATCGTCATCTACGCTGGAAAAATCGGTTTGACTTATTGCCTTCTCTGTCATCCACTTAAACCCGCCATATTGTAGTGATTGTTGAATTGCCCATTCATACAGATTATTAACATTTAAATACATTAAATATTTGGTATTTTTGTCATTGTCATAGTTGGTTCAATGCAAATATTATTTTCCTCGAGAATAACGGTTACAACATTGACTTATACCTCCCCTAATTCCACGCTCGATGAACATTACTTTTCCTATGTCAGTGAGTAGTTCTAGTTTAATCTTTGTATATTTGAGTATTACATACCATGTTAGGCCCAGGATTGTATAATAGTGTGCTGGATCTAATCCGTATGCTTTTAGACAGCTCATGCAAAAATTTTGAAAAACTTCAGCTAGCAGCAGCACATCTGTTTTCAAATAAAAGTCTAAATATTCACTAAAGTTAGAGATTTTAAATTTATTCCAAATATTTTGTGCATATTTGTAATCTTCATTGGAGATCTGGTTATTGTTGAATTTGATGTAGAATGCATCTTTTGGCGGTAGCTCGAAATCGTTGAGTTTTTCCAAAGAATTTAAATAATCATAAGGAAAGACGCCTTTTCTCCTTAGCAATTGATATTTCTCTTCATTTAGCTGATTATTCTTGCTAAACTCTTGCTTGGTATATTCAAATCTTTGAGGTAAGATGACAACTTGTCTAGTGACGATGCCATAAATCGATAAGAGTCAATAAATTTGAAATTGACATCTACTCGAGCTTCTGATCCATGCAGTACTGTGAGTACAGAATACTGCAAGAAGAGCCAGAGCTAGATCCTCGCCAATGAAGCCGTCTCGTAAGCACACGTGACGACTAAGCAACACCGAATCCCGAATCTTTGGATTATCGTCGTGAGCACACGAGATAATCAGGAATACCCGAACGACCCCGAGTCTCGTCCTCGTGAGCACACGTGGACGATACCCAGAGTCACCAAAATCCGTTAGCCTACATTCTGATGCATTGCTGCACCCTCTGACACTGTGCGCACACAGGGTTGAGGAGGTAGCCGTACACTCACCGACAGTTCACCAGATCGTGCGCTCACGACCTGGTGAATTTGAGGTTAACCTCTAACCTCCAGAACCACCTTTACGTCGACGTCTCACGACTCTACGAGTCCGAGGATAACCTCAAAATACCACAAAACCGTTTCGACTGCCATTGTGCGCACACAGGGCGATCAAAACCGTTATTTCCCGATGTACCGATGCCGCAACCATATAGTCGTAATTGCACCGTAATTGCATAGTTACTCTCAGGTATTATTAATCGCCTTAGTTTAAACAATTCCGATTGTTAAGGCGAAATCTTCCTAACGAACCGCGAATTTGATTTTTGTTACAGATGGGATTTAACATCTAAAAACCCACGTTATTGTTTTTGATACGAAATATACATCATTATTGTTATTATAATATACAGACTCATTATTAACCCTTTCCCCTAACCGAATCCTGGATCCGACTGAATATCCAACTCCTGGGGGAAACTCCTACCGTTACAAGTTTCTTACAAATGTGACAAACAGTAGCTCGCTGGAAAGGCTGCTCTTGCTCCCAAGTCAATGGCTCAATAGGTATTCTGCACCAAAATACTATTTCAATGTTTTCAGCAAGTTGTAAAAGCTCGCCAACAAACCATTTTGCAGGATCAGGTCCTCTATAGCTACGATAATATAAGAGTGAATCATCGTTACTGCATTTCATATAATATCCAATACTAAAAGCTTCATGCTGCTGATAAGCATTTCCGACTTTATATCTTTAAGGGGATACAAAACCTTTAAACCCTGAAAAAAAAGAATTCTAAGTAAAAATGACAAAATTAAAATAAATCATTTAAACATTTTTATAGTGATATTTGGTGAAAATACCTAACTTTATTATGCTAAAACCTTCATTATCCCTGCTGGCCCATTATGGCACTTGGTGCAAGAATTTGTGATTTTTTTTTTACTGTCCGTAAGATTTCAAGTGAACGAATGGTTTTTTGGGGCTCAAACTCATGGAGAATAGTTTGTACACCTGTAGTTTTGGTATAAATGCAGGAATTTTAATTTGAATGTATAGAAATGATTTGGCGATGAAAAAACTGCATTTTTTCGCTTATTATGGCACCTTTTTGTGTATAAAACATTTTCTAAAAATTTAAATCAGAATCCCTACATTTATACTAAAACTACAGGTCTACAAACTATTCTCCTTGAGTTTGAGCCCAAAAGAACCATATGTTCACTTGGAATCCTACGGAGATTGAGCTGAAATCAGTAAAAACAACGTTTAGAGAAAATCAACTTCAAAGTTTATGATTATTGTTGAAAGTATAAATTAAATTAGTGCTTACCAAATCCTTTGGGACCAAGTTTTCTATGTTACACATACATAGAAGTTAACTCTTAGTAATTATGAGGTATATTCACTTATACCTTTAGGCTTTTTACGGCCTTTCTTACCTGCAAACAAAAAAAGGCATTTCATAAAATTTACATAGAAATCTAATAAAATCGCACATAACGATACGTGTGACTTGAATGGTTCATTTAATTTATACGTATTGTATACAATTTTATAGCACAGACTGCTAACATCCGAAAGTCTCGCCTATTCGTGACTAAAATAGTCCTTATTTGCACCGTGAGGTTAGCGCACGAGCGTAGCGAGTCTATCTGTGACTGCTTTAGTTCCAGATAGGCGTGACTTAACAGCGGATTTTAGCCATACTGTGCTATAATAGAACATTACGATACGTGTGACTTAAATGGTTCTTTTTTACACGGTGCAGCTAGCACCCTATTTACACACGCACACACACACACATATATATATATATATATATATATATATAACTGAGAATCCATATTTTATACTTGATATTTTTATTTGCTTATCAGGGAGATTATCAATTTCATTCATCTCTAATATCGTAGCTCCACATAGAAAACATCTTTGAGATGATGTTTCATTCAGGACATTACACACCTAAAATAAATTTTTTTTTTAATTTGGAAAAATGGAATTTTTTACTTATTTATCAGATATTAAGAATCAGTAAATGATTTAGAAAACTAACACCAATCATTTTGATATCTTTTCTTCGCAAAAATATAAATATTTAAAATGATCATCCCTACTGAAAACAATCATACCTAAAAACATATAACGTACTTAAAAAGTATATGATTAATCATATGTTTTATCATATCATTTTTCATCAATGACCATGAATTACCTAATAACCTAAATAATATACCATTAACCATTTGATTTAATCTGATTAATCGAATGTGATTTGGGATGATAATTATCAGATGATATGATTATAATATATGATTATAATCAGATCTAATCAAGTGGCGCGGCGCGGCAGCGCCACTTGCTTAAATAAATCATACACGGATGGCATCTAGGTGTGCGGGGTGGCCGATGACGAGGTCTACGTGGTGCTCTCCGTAATTTTTTATGTCTAAGTATATACATCACTCGAAGGTGGTGTCTAGGTGTACCGGGTGGCCGATGACGATGTCTAGGTGGTGCACTCCGTGGTTTTTGGTGTCTAAATATATAAATTATTCAAGGGTCAGAACGATCAGTGATTTCATTTCATAGTAATAAAAATGTTACAAAAAAGCCATGGTCGAAAGGTGCTAAAGGTGCTTATATTTTATTTTTAGGGGAAATATGAAATACTTAAAAAAATTACCAAAAAGGACTGAAATCTCTAAACAAATCTCTAAACAACTTTTAAAAAAATAAATGGTTAGGCGAGTTTGATATATTCCGCAACGGAATAACAGATAAAAAAGAACGGAGATATATTAACCAAAGTCAAGTTTATTATATTTAATACCAATGAAGCAACAATATTTTTTTTGGTCAATAAAGGCTTACTTAACTTAAAGTTACGTTATATAATGATCAATTAGGAAAAACTCTCAAGATACTTACTACGTAACTTGCCATGACTGTTTCATTGTACTTTTATTTATTTATTTATTTATTCACCAGAAAATTTTGTACATGGCATGTGAATCATACCTGAAAATCCTGCAGAGGTAAACAAAGTTACCTATTAGCAGGCCTGGTTACAACAAAACATGTATAAATCTTAAAATTAGAACTTAACCTATGTAAAAATATTTATGTACATAAATATATTTTTCGCTGTAGAATTCTTATTGTTGTTTTAAACAACAATTTACAAATTTTTTAATCATTTCTTATTTATTACTATTCTCATTATTAATATATAACATGTATTTTTCAACAATTGGATCTTATCCATTCTATAATTTTTCTCTTTTGTGAATATTTTTCTATATTTAATACTTTTAGTTGATTTGGAAACTCATTATAAATATTTATTGCTTTCATATAGCTATTTTTATTGCTAATTCTTTTATTAGTCTTAATAAAAGAATATAATGATACTTCTATTTCTAGTAATACTATCTGATGCTAAGTATTTTTCTTTTAGATCTTTATAATACAGCTTCAAAGATACAAGAGCAACAAGCTGTACAATATTCAGAGGATTGTCGTTTGATAGAAACTTATTTTTATTTATGACTTTTATAATTTTGTTTTGCAGCTTTTGAACTTGGTCTCAACTATTTCTATATGCTCCTCCCCAAGCAACAATACCATAGCTAATGATACTATGGAAAAAAGCATAATAGATCATTCTGAGAGTTTCAGTAGGCATGGTTTTTGAGATTTTGTAAAAAGTATATACTAGGTATTTTGTCTTCCCGATTATATGTTTCATGTGATTTTCCCACCTTAGGTTGCAATCAAAGACAATTCCTAGATACTTAAAACGTTCTAACCTAGTTATATTTTTGTCTAGAATTTTGATGTTTACTTGAGCTGGTACGCTTCCGACACTGCTCCCAAAAGTCATACAAACAGTCTTGCCTACATTTAATGACAACTTATTTAATGCTAGCCACTCCGATATCACACTTAGAAAATTGTTCATGGTAACTTGGGCTCCTATCTATTTATTACCAGTGGCTATAATAGCAGTATCATCTGCATACGAAATTATAGCCTCGGGAGGGATCTCCTTCAAGACATCATTTATGTATAGAATAAAAAGTAGAGGTCCTAAGATCGTCCCTTGTGGAACGCCTGTGTTAACCACAGAGCTATCGCTTTGAATACCGTCTATTTTGACTACTTGGTATCTGTCACTCAAGTAGCTGGAGAGGAGATCCAGCGCTTGGCCCCTAATTCCAATGCAATAAAGTTTTGCCAGTAGTATGCTATGGTCAACAGTGTCGAAAGCTTTTGCCAGGTCAAGAAAAGTTATAATCGTAGGCTTACTCTTATCAACATTATTGTATAGTGCATTAGTTATGTACTTTAGAGCATCTTTCGTACCAATTTTTCTCATGAAACCAAATTGTTACTTCGAGATTATATCGCTCTGTTCTACAAAATCATGAATTCTATTATATATTATTCGCTCAAAAATATTTGCAACATTGGATATGAGAGAGATAGGTCGATAATTCGTGATTTTGTGTTTCTCTCCTGATTTATAGACTGGCACTACTTCGGCCCTTTTTAAAGAATCTGGCCATATCGATTTCTCAATACACTTATTGAAAATATGGGTTAGAGGACCTGCAATGTGTTTACATAGCAGTTTCAAGGTCTTTGCATTTATCTTATCAACTCCTCCATTTTTCAATTTCAGTGCATTCATTATTATTTCTGCTATACTTGTTGGCTTTAGAAAAATAGAAATAGGATTCATGGTAGGCAGTTTAAGTTCAGTATTTACTGGTTTAACGATATTTGCACTTAGATTTCTACCTATATCACAAAAGAAAGTATTCATGTTTTGCGCTATCTGGAATTTATCAGTAATTTTTTGGTTATTTATTTTTATATAATTTATGGCATCATTGCATTTTTTAACTTTCCCAATTTTTGTATTTATTATTTCCCAAAGTTTTTTGGGTTATTTGAATTATTTTGAATAAGATTTGATTCATATTTTATTTTAGCGTCGGTAATTACTTTATCTAATATTTTTGCATAAGTTTTATATTGTATTTTTAGTTGATCGTTCTGTACATCTAGCTGCCATAAATTATATGAAAACTCTTTAGTTTCACACGACCTCACTATTGCATCAGTTATCCAGTTTTTTCTACCAGTGTGTTTTTTAGCCATTTTCTTTGTTTTTGCCAACTCTACGCATAGCTTGACCTCGTTCAACAATTTTTCTATAGCCAGATTTGGATCATCCATCGACATAATCCCATCCCAGTCTCTAGTAATTGCATAATTTGTTAATTTTCTGTAATTTAAGAAAACATATGGCTTTTTATTTACTTCCTTCAGCTTATTTACAGCAATTGTGATCGGGTAATGGTCTGTTATATCATGCCTAATCTTATATGTGGCTGTGTTTATGCTATGAGGATCTACCAATAGGTGGCTTTGTAATACCTAAAAAATCAGGAATATATCCCTTATCAAGAAAATTGCATAAAAAATCTTGACTATAGTGATCACAGTCTAGTAAGTCAATATTAAAATCACCAATCACTAGGTGATTTTTTACATTTCTCTTTTTAATTAAGTACTTATTAAGGTCTAGTATAAACTCAGTCTTTGGTATCCTATGCGATCTGTACAAAGCCGAAATATCAAGACTACTTTTATCATTTAAGGTTATCCTAGTATTTATTATCCTAATTTTACCTGCTTCAACAACTCCGGTATGTTGGACTAGATTGTTATTGACAAATACAATGACGCCATCATTCCTATTTATCCTACTATCATTATATGTAGTATATTATATAATCATAATCTGAGCCATTCAGTTGGTATAAATTATAATTAATTTGCTCAAAAACTTCGGAACATATTACAATTGTTGGTTTGATAGCTAAACTCTCTATTAAAATTTTTAGTTTATCAAAATTTGCATTAATACTTCGAATATTTACATGCAGGATAATATCTTTTTGTTGTTTATAACTTTATTAAAATTTTCAATATTACTGCACGTCCTTTCCTTTTGCATTCATTCTTTTTGAAACCTATCTAAATAATCAAAAGTAACCATATTACCTATTTTTTAATCTGGTTTTTTTCGCCTTTGTTGACTGGTGTTGATGCAGTAGATTGCAGCTTTGGTTGGCTCAGTAGTACTTGTTGTTCACGTCTTGTGTGTGGTTTTGAGTTATGTTGAGGTTCTTTGTTCGATTTATTGCGTGGAGTGTTATTTTCATGTTGCTGAATTTCCTTATCTGCAGTATTATTGACATCTACAGGTACTTCGAGCCTGTTTGCTGATTCCATGTTGCGATAGATTGATTCAGTTGCCGGAAAGGTGGATTTAATGGGATAATCGATGGAGTCGATATATCTATCGATATTTTTTTCAATATGCTACACTGTCTGGAGTCATAAGTAAAATGTTTTGTGTCTAGCTTTGATTTATATCTCGTATTACTATAATAAGTGACAGTTTATGCACTTTGCACTGTCCTTATCACAGTCACTGGTTTTATGAGTTTCAGAACATTTCAAACACAAGGTATCATTTCTGCATTTCTTAGCATTGTATCCGAATCTCCCACACTTGAAACACGGGCAGATATTTACTAAGTCATACACTTTACAATGCTGATATCCAACAAAAATTTTGTTGCCATTTTCTCTTACGTGCTTATAGATCTCAGGTGGGACTTCCATCAGAACAGTGCTTAAGTTGTTGTGCTTGTTCTTGTACATATGCAGGACTTCTCCGTTCTTATCAAAGTTACTGAAATTTCTTTCATTAATATCCTTCTCGATTCCTTGGTTTGCATGTTCATATAATTGTCGATACCCACTATTTTGATCTTCGGATTATTTAATTCATTCTTTGTTATGTTACATTTTTTCACTAGTTTTTCTTTCAGTACGGTCTCCGTTAATTCAGCACTGTTATCATTCAGGCAGCTTATAATAACTTCATCATTTTTGTTAACTTATATGTTTTTTGTTTGAATATTTTTTTCGGCTGTGAGACATTCTATTACCGATTTCATGAGATCGATATTGCTGTTATTGCTTTTCTTGACAGATATTTTCTGAACATTTTTCTGAGTTGCTCTTGAGTACTTAATGGTATCTGAGTACGTGCGGAACTTAACATCAGTCCGACTCTTGATGTTTTGCATTTTTTCTTTAAGAGGGTCGTTTTGCTCAGTTAGTTCGCTCACTAGCCTTTTCAACAGCATATTTTCAGTTTTTAAAAGTTCAATGTCACTTTCTTCGATAGTTTCAGCCTCTTGTAAGTCTTGAGTCTTGTCACTTGTCTCAGCCAATAGGTCATTTCTCACATCTTCAGATTTTTTTAGCTTAATCTGCGCTATTAAAATTGAGGTAGATTCGCTTAAAACTTCCTCATCGATTTTTGAGGTTCCGTTTTGATAGCTGTGTTCGGGGCAAACTATGAGATTATTACCAATGAATTTATAGTTTTCGTTCTTTTGCGTGAGGCAACTATGGTGATAAGCCAACAAATAACGCACACTGCTGTTGTTGCTGGTTTATTCTTACAACATGCAAAATTACTGCGACACTTGTCAGGAGGCTTGTTCCGTCCCGGCGCCATCTTGGCATGTGTGAAATTGTGCTAATTTTGGCTTAGAAAAGTTATCAAAATTTTTAATACAAAGAAAAACAAATTTTTTAAATTTTCGAAATTTTTAAAACTCCCGCTCTAGCAGATTTTTGAATAACGCGCCAAAAACAACATGGCTGATCAATCAGAGGTGCAAGCGTTTGTCCAGTGTCGATGGTGTTGCATCCTGTTGGCGAAGATTGGAATCTGACGCGCAGCAACGGTGGCGACTGATCTCGCGCTCTTTAGAGAGAGATAGAGCTATTTGTGTCTAACCTCTAAAATGCTCTGTAGAAGACCTCCATTCGGTTGTATTCGGGGCTGATGGTCCACAAAACCACATTTTTCTTTTCCTTTTTAGCGATGTTGAGAGCCGATGCTATGTCCATATGATGAAACAGCTATGAGGATGTTCGCCAGCAGCAATTGTATAGTGGTTGACAGAAGAGGTTATGTTGTCTCCAGTTTGAGAAAAGAACTCCTCCAAGCTCATAAAACGTACGAAAAAGTCGTGGTTTTTCAGCGCTAGCGTGCGAGCCAGATAGAAGATCCTTCCCGCTGTGAAAAATCACTCGTTCGAGTGAGAAAACACATTAAAATAATGCTAAATAAGCAGAGCGACTTGATGATGCTGCTAGACTTACGCGTGGATGTTAGATACTTATGGTGTTTTTATGACGTTCTAATACATGAAAAGAAAATTTTAGTTGTTCACCAATAAACAAAATGAAACGGTCATGGCAAGCTACGTAGTAAGTATCTTGAGAGTTGTTCCTCTTTGATCATTATATAACGTAACTTAAGTAAGTTAAGTAAGCATTTATTGGCCCCCATCGAAATGTTCGCTCCTTGTCGAAGGCAGCTGTCTTAACACCTTAGCAGCTGAGCGGGTGATGGGCTTATGAGAGCAGCACTCCCCATAAACGAGCGGAACGCTGCTCTCTAACTAATCTAGCGAACCTCCGTGTTGACCGTGCGATGCGACCCGTGAGCCGCCAATAGGAGAACCTGGGTGGCGAGGCGATCTGAAGTTGCATGCAAGTGACCTGACCCATCTTTGGTTTCCGCTGATGTGCGAGACGGGAGGCCGGAATCTAGCCAATTCTGGTCAGTCGGCTTAGGCGAGTGCGTGATATCGAATGACGTCTCCCGGAAACTCTCCAGAGAGCCGAGCATCTTCGTTCGTGGTGGAAGTTTCGAGAGAGCCGAGGTGGACTAGTTCGATAGCGCGTGCTATACCCCGGTATGATGTGCCCGGTCTGGTACCGCCTTCAGTCATGTGTTGGGGCCATGACAGCTGCCCCTATAGACAGTGGGATCCGGGTGGTCGGACACATGCCGGGATGAAGAAAACTACTAAACATGGAGACCAATAACAAACATCGAGAAAATACACAGGAAATCCTGGAATTGGAAACCCTAAGGGTGCCAACAGCACAAGACGGTGGATATCCAATCCACAAAGCAAGCAGCAGTACCAGCATAGCCAGCGCCATGAGCGCAGCAGAGTACCGGTTCGAGAAGAAGGCACCGGTAGACGAAGAGAGCCAGACTATAAAGGAATGGCTAAAAGATTATGCCAGCCTGCGAGACAAGCTACTGGAAATAAGGCGCACGACCAGAGAAATGATGAAAACTCTGGAGAATCAGAAGAACGTGAATATTACGATTAAGGATGGATTACCTGTTATAGAATCCACCATAATCGAAGCTCTCACGACCCTCGACAAGATGGAAGATGCTGCAAAGAGGCAGTCCCTCCAACAACCCAGAGCGGACAATCAAAAGCCTCAGAGGACGACAAAGTCGAAGAAGGGGGAACGGGCATCATCCGACGGAGGAGATGGTACCCCCGCCAAAAAAGACAAGAAAGAGGACAGAAGGGCATCCTACACGAGCAACAAAACTGCAGAGGCACTAGCGGCAGGGAGAAAGGCAAAGAAGAAGGAGAAGAAAAATCAGAAGCAAGAACGAAAGTGCCGATAGACGAGATACCCCCTTTCACCGAAGGCGAGCTTATCGCGGCAACCTCATCCCTGAAAAGCGGCAGAGCACCAGGACTGGACGGTATTCCGGCGGAAATGCTGAAAGTCGTCGCAATCCAACGGCCGGAGCTGCTACTGAAAATGTACTGTGGCAGCCGCGCCACACACTTTTGCCAGCACACTCGACACACACGCGCACACACACACGCAGACCCAGGCGACCGTGCCTCGGACAGCGCGACTCAGATTAACACTCATTTAATGCGGATTCGTCTTCCGCGTCGGGGAGACAATAAAGCGTTCGAGCCGCGCTCGAAAGTTTTATTGTATCCGCCTGTATCTCGATACTTATGACCTACCCTGTAATGACTCTCCGGCAACACGCCCGCGATCACGCTCACGCAACGTCAACGGCTCAGGACTTTGCTGGTACCACTGGAAGTTTGGCGCCACTGCGACCAATTGCCGCCAGCCCTGCACGTACGCGGGAAACGGCTCGGATACTCGCTAATGGCGGCAAGCGATCCCAGTCCCATCACGCGCCGCCTATTCATAACGGATCGCGAGAGCTTGGTCAAATACCTCATCGATACGGGGGCAGATCTTTACGTGTATCTGCGCATATTAATCCGGGGACACCTAAAAAGATCAACGTACGAGCTGGCGGCCGCCAACGGTTCAGTCATCCACACCTACGGCACAGTCACGCTAGCAGTGAACCTAGGCCTCCGGCGCGCGTTCACGTGGAATTTGTCATCGCGGACGTCCCGAAAGCAATAATCGGCACAGATTTTCTCGCGCATTACGGACTACTTGTAGATCTCCACGGCAGCCAGCTGATTGACCGGCAGTCCCAGATTACCTTGCGTGGACAACTTCGTGTCGGCGGCGGATCCAGCATCAAGGTGATCACCGGAACTTCAAGTACCCGGACGTCACGCGACCCGACGGCCGAGCACCCGTGACAAAGCACACCACCATTGCGGCGCAGACGTTCCAGTGTTTCGTCGACGAAATGCTCCGTGGCCTGGACTTCTGTTACGCGTACATCGACGACATTTTCGTGGCGTCGGACGACGAGGAACAACATCACGGCCACCTCAAGCAGTTGTTCGAGAGCCTGCAGCAATACGGCATCGTAATAAATCCTGCAAAGTGCGTGTTCGGCCAGCCGGAGGTTGAATTTCTTAGCTACACTGTCACGAGCAACGGCATACGTCCAACGACACGGAAAACCGAATCCATCAGGAATTACGCACGACCGCAAACAGCAAAGCAACTTCGGCGTTTTCTCGGAGCGGTCAACTTCTACCGCGACCTGCTCTCGGACGCAGCGAGAACGCAGGCGGAAATGAACGAGCTGTTGAAGGGCAACATCAAAGGTAACCAGCCGGTCCGCTGGACGGACGCAGCAACGGCGGCCTTTGAGAAAACCAAGGCCGACCGCGAGCAAGCCACGCTCCTCGCGCATCCTCAAGAAGGGGCACACCTCGTCCTGGTTTGCGACGCCTCAGACACTGCCGTCGGCGCAGCCCTGCAACAGCGAGTAGACAACCAGCGGGAGCCATTAAGTTTTTTTTCAAAAAAAACTGAGCCCCACGCAAGCCCGTTACAGCGCTTTCGACCGCGAACTACTCTCTATCTACCTGGCAATCAAACATTTCCGCCACATGGTAGAAGCTCGCGCGTTTGTCATCTACACGGGCCACAAGCCGATGATTTTTGCCTTCAAGCAAAAACCCGAGAAGTCGTCATCGAGGCAGGCCCGGCACCTAGACTTCATCGGTCAGTACTCGACGGACATACGCCATATCTCCGGCAAAGATAATGTCATCGCAGACGCCCTGTCGCGCATCGAAGCAATAACGACGCCAATCGACTACGGCGAGCTGGCAGACGCACAACGACGCGACGCTGAACTCGAAAACATGAAGTCGACTAACCACGGCCTCCAACTTAAGCTGGTGCAGATTCCAGGAACCGACGTAAAAGTCTTGTACGACGTGTCGACAAACACGGCGCGCTCTTTCATCACGGGAACTTCGCAGAGCGGCATTCGACGCGGTGCACAATCTCGCGCACCCAGGTGTCAAGGCCACAGTCAAGCTCATGACACAACGCTACGTGTGGCCGTCGATCAAGGCGGACTGTCGGGCATGGGCGAAAGCCTGCATCCAGTCCCAGCAGTTAAAAACCTTCAGGCATGTCACATCACCAATCGGAGAATTTAGAACACCTTCCGCGAGATTCGAGCACGTGCATATCGACATTATCACCCTGTCACCATCCGAATGGCAAAGATACTGTCTCACGTGCGTGGACCGCTACACACGCTGGCCGGAAGCGTTTCCAATGCCGGATCAAGAAGCAGAGACAGTCGCTCGCGCTTTCTACACCGGCTGGATCTGCCGTTTCGGCACACCGAGGCGCCTGACCACCGACCAAGGACGACGATTCGAATCGTACCTGTTTCAGTCGCTTAAACGTCTGACAGGCACGACTCACCTGCGGACGACCACTTATCACCCACAAGCGAACGGCATGGTGGAACGACTCTACCGGCAACTGAAAGCTGCCATCCGTTGTCACCAGAACGACACGTGGACGCAGATCCTGCCCACCGTCCTTCTTGGCATACGAGCATCGTGGAAGGATGACCTTGAAGCTACCTCGGCGGAGCTGGCATACGGCGAACCACTGCGACTACCCGGAGAGTTCCTCGCTCCTAACGAACGCCAGCAGGAAGATCCAGCACTTTTCATCAGGCAGCTCCGAGGACACCTATAGCAACTACGGCCAGCAGCCGTCGAACGTCCACCATGCAGTCACCGACCAGACACAGCCGCCACTAACATCCCAGGGGCAGCCAAACCGACACGAACCTGCCCAGGACGAGAGGACGCCGGACCGACTTCTGGGGCATCTTGTACGACGGGCTTCTAAAACTCGAAATGCCGGGAGGCGTGATGCTTGTGGGATACGCAGACGACGTAGCCGCGGTTATAATGGCACGTAACGTGGACATCGCGCAAGCGAAACTAAACGCGATTATGAGTAGAGTTTCATGGTGGATGAAGGTAGGTGGCGAGACTATAACGACGAAACCATCAGCAAAGTATCTAGGGGTAACTCTGGACACTAAGCTGAACTACAGAGCATCTAAATCGCGTCTGTAAAAAAGCCATGACTAGGATAGGTCAGCTTAGCCGACTCATGGCCAACGTACGCGGGACTAGGCCAACAGTCAGGCGGCTACTCATGGCGACCACCAACTCTATCCTATTATACGGGGCAGAGGTGTGGGCCGACGCGATGAGTATGAATAATTATCGGAACAAGATAACGGCTGTACAGCGAAGGGGGGCCCTTAGAATAGCATGCTCCTACCAGACGGTGGCGGCCGAGGCATCGATGGTAATCACGGGGGTAATCCCCGTGGATCTTCTTGCGACTGAACGCAAGCGAATCTACGAGGCTCGCTTAGCGTCGAATAGCATCTCGATCGCCGCGGAAGAAAGAGAAAAAACAATGACCAATTGGCAGACTAGGTGGAGCGAATGTCCAAAGGCTAGGTGGACTAGGATCCTTATTAAAGATGTATGCCCGTGGGTGGACAGGAAGTGGGGGGAGGTTAACTTTTACCTTACCCAGTTTCTCTCCGGTCACGTATACTTTAGAAGCTACCTGTTCGCGATAAACAGGGTGGTATCACCGGGTTGAAGTACTGCGGTGACGAACGGGACGACATGAGACACGTTTTTTGACTGCCCACGCTGGAGCTGACGATAGGGGCGCTCACGCCCGAGACTGTAGCTGAAACGATGCTTGATAGTAATCAGAACTGGGATGAGATAACGGCGTATGTGAAGACGGTCTTTCGCGCGAAGAACAATGACGGTTGCTTGCAAGACTAGTTGTCGGCTAGAATAGCTTAAGACAGGCGACCCCCCGAAGGAATGCGAAAGCGGCTACCGGGGGGTTTTTCGCGTCCTTCTGAGAGCGGGAGTTTTAGTGAGTATGCCTGGTGTTGTCCCACACCAGAAGAGCCTCACACACGGGGAGTCTCGCACGGCTCCTGTCATGGTGCATTATGCATTCCTCCAACTCTCCGGATAAACAGAAAAAAAAGCTTTTATTGACCACAAAAAATGTTCTTGCTTCATTATGATTAAATATAATAAACTTGACTTTGGTTGATTGATCTCAGTTCTTTTTTACCTGTTATTTCGTTGCGGAATATATTAAACTCGTCTTACTTTTTTACTTTTTTAAAAGTGAATTTGTTTAGAGATCAGATGAATAATCTTTCATATGATAAATCATATCATATCAATGATCATGGCATAAGTTATATGATTATTTTCAGTAAGGCTTTAGACTATAAAATATCTATTATTATTATTATTATTAAAATATTTTTAGAGAAAATGGTTTTTCTCTATCTGATGTTGTCCCTCGTTGATGATCAAGAATATTGGTTCGTCTCTATTGGTCTTCTCGAGGCAAGTTGTGTGATGAGAAAGGAAAGAAAGAACTTATTATTATTATTATTATTATTATTATTATTATTATTATTATTAGTAGCAGTAGTAGTAGTAGTAGTAGTAGTAGTAGTATTATTGTATTTACCTTTCTATTTATCATTGTTAGCATCATTTCAAAGACTACTTTACATCCTGCAATTTCAATATTCTCTAAATGTTTTATTTATAATTTTAGAGCTCCTTCTATTTTTTTACATAGCTTATAGCAGTGTCTTTTTCGTATAGAATTTTTATAGACCGACAGAATCGAGTCAATGATAGCCTTTCGTTATGCCAAAAAATTTGTCCTGTACTTTTGTCGAGCAACTGTAATGAAACTAAAGAAGAGCAAAATATATAGTCAATCACACTACTTTCATATATAGACTTTTGCTTGTATTTATTAGCATTAGTGCCGTCAAAGCCGTATTTTACTAGAAGAACGAATTCTGTGTTTGCATCTTCATTGAAATCTCATTTCAAATATTCAAATAATCTCATTATAGTGTGTTTTAATAAACTTTGTAAGGAAACCTCGCATTTTACTTCACTAATTTCTAAATTGTTAGGCATTGCTGCTTTTTTTGCCTTCGCAACCTATATCATAAAATATTTTGTCATTAATAGATTTATAACTATGCATATTAATAATAAAAGCTTAACAAGAGAAAAGTTAAAAAAATAACTTAATTTCATTGTAAAACGATATTTTTACAATTTTTTTTGTACTTTAATTTTAGTGAATGAACCGTTTATTTGCGCACCTATCTATTAAGGATGTGCTATTTACCTTAAGGACTAAAATAATTATTGGTTAATTTCCTCATGACCCATTTTCATCAAAAAATTTAAACAAGCTGCCAAAATTACTTTCTACACGCTTAAACACGTTCAATCTTTGCCCATGTTCGCATGCCAATAAAATTAATAACTTACCTTTCTATAAAGTGGGTAAATATTACACTTATGTTTCGAAGCATTTTTTCTCAATAAAATATACGGCTTCTTTGTCAGGTTTGCCTCAATTATTGAATATAATGCTTCTTGTGGAGTTATTTTGGTTTCTTCAATTTTTTTTATTTATATTTAACAGTTCATAGGCGGACCCCGGATTACAAATTTTATCCACTAGCTGTACTCCACTTTCATTTCCATCTAATTTTAGTCTTTTTTAGATAAATCACACAACTCATCAGTACTTATCTGAGTGCTGAGATCAGTCACTCTTCTTTTTCGAGTTTTCTCCAATGGTATTTGTGGTCGACCTCTATTACAACCTACAAAGAATAATTAAATAAGACAGTTGTAATTGCTTGTGATCAGGAAGATTGTCGCATATCTGAACTTTCGATAAAAAAAAAAGTTACTAAAGAACAAAAGATTGTGCACTTTTTACGTTTTTAATGATATTTGAAGTAAAAATTTCATGTCTGTCCAATTATACTCTACTTTCCCATTCCAATAGGCAAAATTGTTAATTTGCGTCATTAAAAAATTTTAATGTGACAGGCTTTTGAAACTCTGTTTGAAATTCTGTAATATTTCTTCTATTTTTGGGCGATTTATTCAATTTTTTCGTAGAATTATTGAAAAAAGATCGTCTGAGTTTTTCTTTAATATCAACCTTGATGTGCTCACTTCTGTCTAAATGAAACGTGTCCAAAACATACATCACTACAGAATCTTTTTGTGTTCTAAAATCTAAAGTCTGATTATTTTTTATCACTTCTACTAAATCCTTTACCTTTATTGTTTTGTTGAGACCCGAGGAGATGAGTTCCACCGTGACAACGGCGTCGAACAAACTCAGCGAGGTCGACGTAGAACGCGTGGCGCCATCTCCCGTGCTCGAGTTGAGCAAGCGAAGTCGCGATTTGCAGCGATCACCGGCAGCGCCAGTTGACGATAAGACGCCAAGCAAGTGGAAGCTCGTGCAGTCAAAGCTAGCGAACGAATCGAACAACACGAACAACACTTTAGCATTGCGATCTCGTCCGTATCTCCGTCGAAGTGGTTCTCTGATGCTCGTGCTTCCTTGCTACATTCTCTATCTCTCTCTCTCTCTCTCTCTCGTTCTCTTTATATTCTCTTATTTCACTCTTTCTTTCTCTCTATCGCTGCTTGCTACCCGCATTCGGCTCGTGGCCGGTTCCGCTAAACGTATTTGCGCGCGCGTCGAAACGTATAAGTCTGTAGAACTGCGCTACCGACTTAAGTCAGCGGAACTGCTCTGCTGACACGAGGCGAAGATTCTCTCCGAGAATCAAACACGAACACGACATACGCACAGTCCACACAGTCCACACGTTCTTCTATTTTTCCGCAGCTTGTAATATTTTCGAGAGGGGTTTCATGCCGGACGGCTTTCTCCTCTCATTCTGAGCGTATTGTGGCTGTTCACCGGAGCAGTGACGCGCTCGGAGTTCGCGCCTCTAATAAAAAAAGACTAAATTTATTTAAACTATAAAAAAATGAAATCAAGCTAAAATCGATTAGACTGAAAATAATAAAGGGATAAAAACTTATACAATTAAAACGCAAACTAAAATAAAAACTCGTAAGTATTTAATTAGAAAATGCAAATACTATATTTTTACAAAAACTACAAGACGAAGCTCCGTGTCCCCAAAACTCGAGTTCCCCTTCCCGGGTCTCGTCCGCCGGTTTGAATTGCCAGATGCCGACGCATTTAAATCTCGAAATTTTCCCTCCGCGAAAAGCTATAAAAAAATCGGACCCGACTCCGCGTCCGGCGCTGAGTAAACACGGTGACGCGCGCGCTCTCGCCGCTCGAAACCTGACCCCACGCCATGCGCAGTGCTGGACCGTAAACGCCGCGCCACGAACAAAGACCCTCTCTTCCCGAACGCACACGTGCTCCGCAGTCGTAGCAGTCTTCTCATTTCGTCCCTGCTCTGTTCCCGCATTCACTCAGGCTTTCACGCGCGACGGAGGAAAAAACTTTTGAGAGAAAAACCTACGCCAGAAACAGAGCGCATACATACAAAATATCTTAGCCTAAACGCGCGCAAACTCGTTGTTAATCATAAATCTAACAATAACTGAAACTCCTATCCGCACGCCTGCTCGACCGAAGCGCAGAACAACGACTCCATGCTTTCACTTAATGGCAGTCGATCCGGACAACATGTTCCCAACAAGCTTCGCTTGTTTTAGACTAATCACGTCCGCGTAGAAAAATCTCGGCTTTTCCTCACCCCGCCATCTCTCCAATTACCGGGTGTATCCACCTGAGGGAGAGAAAAATACTCAAGTATTCAAGTGGCCACACATACCACGAGGCCTACGCGACAATTTGCATGTCGCGCTGAAACACTTGTCCGCCGATCTTTGCTCTCACTTCGATCCACGCCCGTACGTCGGGAACACGTATTAAACACTCTCGACTTCGCTCAAAACGACTTCTTTTATTTTTCTCCCACACCACACTCCTACGCGAAATTAGACAAAGAAAACAAGCGGGAATCTACGCCTAAGGGGCTTTCCGCGCGACAATTCATTTATGGTATACCAACTCATATTTAAGTTGCTTAGAATAACATTTCTCACTAACTCAACTCTAAATAAGTCGGCTTAAATCTAACTGCAACTGATAAATCGGTGTTAAACCTAATATTTTCTTTTGTAACGTTTTGATAATTTTATATATTACATTCATGAATGAATATATACATCTATACATTTTGTATTAAAAATAATTTGGTGAATACTTAGAATCACTGACAACAAAAGAACGATACAGTACATAATACGCTGTAAACGTAGACTTTAAGATAGTACTACCCAAAAGTGATTGACCGTTCAGAATTGGATAAAATTTGGTATGCTATTAGATATTAATAAGATAAACATTCAGTTAAAATTTGATAAAGATTTGGAACCTGTGACAAAAGTTATAAACATTTTAATTTGCGAAAATCTACACTTTTTGAGTAATTGCTCGTTTTCACAAAACTGACCGTTCAGAATTCACCCAAACCTTGCTAATCAGTAGATAAACATGTAACGAATAAGTTGATACCTCAAAAATCTAGACTTGAAACGTGTGAGCGTAGTAATAAACGAATAAAAGTTCAAAAATGTACACTTAACCTCAAATAAATGATCAAATCAGCTCCTGTATGAAACTTTTTATTGATAATTACGGTAAATAAAATTGTTTGATGAAAATGTTTAATCATTATTTAGTGTAACTTCTATTATTATGTGTATCTCACAAATAAATAAAATATAAAAAGTGGACTTGTTTTGACTGCCACAGTAAGGGTAGTACTACCTTAAGCAAAATCGTCTTCTGCAAGTATTAAAATGTATTCTGCTAAACGAATGTATTAAGTAAACTATATAACGTAACATACTTTCGTGAAAAAAATTCTTCTTTATAGATTAATTATTATATTAGAGATTTTATTATTAATTTAAGCCCCCGCACCCGGCCCCATACAAGTAAGTGAAGTAACCCTATGCTAGTACTCCGCCATCTGGCCACCGCGATTCCTGTATTGCTACCAAATCTAGATCGTACCTATATGATTCTTTTATGAGTTCTTTACACGCGCCCGCTCTGAATAGACTGTGAACATTCTTAGTTACCGCCCTTATGTCCCTTTTGGTTTTATTTTGATTTTTCTGAGCCCTGATAGTAAGTCAAACTTGCGCGCTTTGGATCCTGTTCCGATCGCAGGTGAGTCCACCGTTCTAGAGGTGATAACCCCTACACCTCTCTAGAACTAAGTATGAGAGCTTTCCGACTTTGACGAGGACATTGTCAACTCGTTGTCAGACACACTACGGTTTCATTCTCACATCCTAACTCCCCCCCTGCCAGGCAGTGCGCCTTCGCTGGCAACGTTACTGCATAAGATCAGGTGACGAGTCATTCTACACATCCCCTTTTGAGGCAGTTGTCATTGCTCCCGCATCCTCCTTAGCAGCAGGATTTTAACCTATTTTTGTACTGAGTGATAAGAGAAATATATTTAGAGTTTAGAGGTAATGTGAAGTGTTTTTTGTTATTGTAGTGCTTGCGTAGTGTTTCTGGATGAATGCATTCGACAGTGTAGGCTCATCACACCCACGCCTGTTTCTATCGGCTTTCCGCGACTGCATATTTAATTTATTCACAGCTATCCTCTTGCTCAGGGGCTGTTCCTCTATCCGCAACCTAAGGACGCGCTGTGTAGTGGTGATAGGCACCCGCCCGTTCGATCTGGACGACAACGCCTACACTGAGAGAAACGTAGAGTTAGAATAGCCGTACATTTTTCTGTGGTATTAGCCTTGGACGACCACAGCTGATTTAGCGGTGGACTCAGGCAGATTCTACCGGAGTTTGCAGTAGTCCAAGCTTGGCTCCTCCCCGCGCTATATCAGCCGCACCGAACACGTGAGGTTTTACTTATATAAATTCATAAGGGACCTATTGGTTTCGTGGAATTTGTAAAAGTTTTGCGAAAGGTTTGAGAATAAGTATTGCAATATGTACAACCTAACCTCTTAACCTCAAAATTTGTAGACTTATGCTGAAACACAAAATTTAAATAAGTATAAATCAATGCATTGTTCAGCCATGAATATTGGTTCACAAGCCCTTAGAGTACAATGTGACATACCAGTAAAGTCTCTTGGCTTATCTGAAAGTCGTAGACCTGCATTGCCCTTAAAACCCGATGTTGCCGTAAGCTCGTCAGAGCTAAGCAAACCTTCTGTTTTAGGATCATGAAAATTTACAAATACGATAAACTGTACTCTGAGGACTTGTAAACCAATTTTTATACCAAAACAATGAATCACTTATTAAATATTCAATTTTTATACTTATGCTTACTGCTAGGCAAAAACAGCGGTAGTGCTAAGACAGATTCAACCTTAAACCATTTGCTTGAGCGCTCCGGTAAAAACTGCCGGAGTTTCCGGTTAATCCAACTCTACATTTCCCTCAGTGCAAGACCCGCTTAGGGTAGCGGCATTGTAACAGGGTGAAAAATTCTGATACAATATAAAATATGATTTTTTTTCTATATTATTCTTGTATAATATTCTTTATTTAATTAACTAAACTGGTATCCTCAAACTTATATTTAGAACTCTAATTGTATCAGAATTGTTCACCGCGCGAATTACCAGAAATCTTCTCAGGCATTGATATACAGTTATAAGAATGGCACATGTCCAGGATAAAAGTTAAAGTATTTGTTAGCGTTTCGTTTCGTTTCGATGGACAGTTAGGCTTTGAAAGTCGCTTGTAATCTCACTTATACTAGAATTATTGCAGATGCTAAAAGGCTTACATTTGCTTTCTCTAGTTGAAGCTACACGTAAGATTACATTACGGAGTAAATATAATAAAAAACTTGCGCGGAAACAGTTTATTTCAAAATAAATTACAAAAAAATATTTATGTTATACTATAACTATTTAAATACCAATAAAGTAAAAAATCCAACAAATCTTAAAAATAAAAGAACGATAACTTACATCCTATAAGCATTACAATGATTGTAAATATCTTTTCCGCATCAGTATTTGGAGCAACATTACCAAAACCAACTGAGGTTAGGCTACTAAAAGTGAAATATAATGCAGTTATATAACGGCTCTGAAACAAAAAGAAATGTTGGAAAATGAAATGCTGTCCCAGATTTCTTGATAAATGATAAAACATGTTTAAAAAGTTAACAATAGTTTTCTCAATATCATGGTTCTCTACAGTTATCTCAAATTTACCATTATTGCGTTTGTGGCTAGTGTCTAGCACAAATAAACGTAAACAGGAAACGCAACACATATCTCTTTCTCCGCCGTCTTGGACCTTAAAACACTTCAACAGGTTATCGTATGAACGTAGATTAAAGAAAAGAATAAATACGTCAGAGCTCTCGTAAATCTTAAGATTTTTACACTATAAATATTAGTGTAATAACATAGAAAAAGTAATAGGAATAAAAATATGGGACAGCCGTTAAAAGTGAATATTGAAATAGGTGTGTTGTAGACATCGTTTTTTTTAATAGGTTGAAACGGTCTGATCAATGTTAGTCGCGAACCCCATCACTAACTCTTTTATAACTTTCAAGTATAATTCAACTTTTTTTCCCTGTAACACTTGTAGAACTAAGGAACTGTGTTTTGAGGTCATTATAATGTAGCCTTATTGCTTCGAAGATAAAAAGTTGTTCTGGGTTTAGAGGGCTGTCACACTGTTGGAAATATCTGGCTGGATATCCATGTGGAATAAAAAAAGTAATATCAAAATTTCTTTGAATAATACTTTTTTATATTTGATGACCATTAATGGAAGTACCATTGAGATATTAATACCAAAACTGGGATTGTGAGCTCTAGAATTTTCATATTTTAATCATTTCATTTAAATTTTATTAATGAAATAATACAGATTTTAGAGCTCACACCCCCCTTTTGGTGTTATCATCTTAATGGTACTTCCATTAATGGTCACCAAATACAAAATAAGTATTATTTAAAGAATTTTTGATGGTACTTTTTTCTAAATTATCCAGCTGGATATCCATGTGGAATCTATGTGGAATCCATGTCAATTCATGTAGATATCCACGTGGATAATTCACATGGATATCCAGACAGATATTTTCAACAGCGCATGTGCGTTAAAACTATTTTTATTAATCATCTTCAATATTTTACTTTGTAATTTTTGTACTAGATCTTGATTATTTTTATACACTCCGCCCCAGGCTAAGATTCCATAGCTTACCATGCTATGGAAAAAAGCATAATATATTATTCGTAGTGTTACTGTCAACATAATGTTTGCTAGCTTATAAAAAATATGTACTAAGTACTTCGGTTTTTTAATTATGCATTGAACATGTTTATTCCACTTTAAATTATAATCAAAAACAATCTTAAGGTATTTACAGCTCTCTGCTCTAGTCAACATCCTATTCTGGATTTTAACTTGTATGTGTGCCGGTACACTATTACAATAGCTTCCGAATGTCATGCAGAGTGTTTTATCTACATTCAGTGATAATTTATTGACCGCCAGCCAGATTTTACAGCTTCTGCTATAATAGTGCTTTTATTACTATTCTTTAAAACAGGGAGAATTTGTCGAAAATCCCCCCCTAATACTATTAATTTATTTCAGAAAGAAATTTCGATATCACAGAGATCACTTAATTTTTTCTCAACTATTTCTAAAGCTTTTTTTGGAATCATAGAGTTTCATCCAAAATAATTAAATCCGCGTATCGTAATTTTTCTTTGTCAGATTCAAATTGTAAAAATGAGACTTAGATTGTAACACCCCGTACAAGCTCCGCAAAAAAATATACAGAATAAAAACTAAAATTTATTGAATACATTTTTAGATTTTACGCGAGTATCGCGCTCCCCCATTTTCAATTAGGATGAGCCCGCACTACAGCTGACAGCGCAACTTCAACAGCGCCACGAGCCAGCGAGTGGCGGTAGCAGCAACACCGAAAGAAGAGGGAGAGCGCGCAACATACCATATATATATATATAAGTATATAGAAGCGGCGAGCGCAGCGGCACAAGAGAAGGAGAAGCGACGGCGGCGACGTAGCGCGCGCATATTATAAATTATTTGTATGAATGGGTTTTGTACATAGGTGTGAATGTCTGTGTGAAAGTGTGAATGTGATAGTATTTTCGGCGGCACGATCCCCGCTCACTTCGAGGCCTATAAAAGGACCCGCACGGCCAGTATGAGTTCACTAGCCGAAGCGCAACTTAAGCGCCAGCGCAACTAAAGCGCCTAGTCCCTGCTCTTGAGCAACTTATGCCTTGAGCTGGTAAAAGACTTAGAATATTTTCGAATATTTCTACACTTATAAAAATTTTGATTTAGGCACGATATCGCATCATAAAGCTTAACAGTCCTAGACTTAGAAAGAGTCCTAGACTATATGCAAGATATACGCAATATCCTATTATTTATTTATTTGAATATATTTATTTTTGTTATAAAGAACAAAAATCTCTTTATTGCGATAAACTTCCACTACCAGGTTACCGGACCTGAACTATCATAATTGAGAATTATTATAAAGATTTAAAATCTTTCTATTTAATCTGTTGTCAGAATCACGACGCTGATTAGTAAATGTTCACGAGTTTTCAGATAGTAAAATTAATTTTGTATTCTTACATAAATTTAATTACTACAGGACCGAGATAAGTCGTGACCGTTTCAGGATATTGGTTAAATCTAAAGGTAAACAAAAAGTTCTATGTAATTTCCTTTGGAAGTAATATCGAAGCTATATCAGTCCATGCCATAAATAAAATTTAATATCATATAATCAAGATACGTTTGACTTAAATTATTCTTTTGTTTTGAGAAATAAAATAATAAATTAATGTTTCATATAAAAATGTATAGGCATATTTTCAACTTTATGACTTCTAATACAAATCGGAAATTTTTTAAATCGCCAAGCTGCTTCCATTGGACTAAGATATCTACCATCCAGATAATTTTTAATTCGTCAAGTTTTAATTATAATTATCATTTTGACATTTTTTAATTTTAACAAATGCTCTATCACTACCTTTGTGAATATACTTATAGATATATTTGATGCTCTGAATAGATGCACAGATTTCAACATTTATGTGGCATTTGTATTTCATTAACAAAAATATATTGTATGGTACAACCATTGAATTATTAAATGGAATTTCTTCCTTATTTTTAGTTCTATAAATATAATTTTCAGAACTATTGTCTGTTCTTTTATAGTGAGGATAACCTTCTTGTTTTATTATTGTTACATTACCAAAAGGTTTTGGAAATCGTTTATTGCATTCATGCTTAGGATTCTTAAGACACGGACTTATTTCATCATGAGGTCCATGAAGCATATGTTTAATAATAAATAATTAATTTCTTAAGTTTTTCATTATTTAAAATTATTTTTGCGGACATAAATTTATCAATTTATTCTTAGGTTATTAATTTGTTGTCAGGATGTAACGTTATTAAAATATGTGTATATGCTAAACCTCTTTTTTGAAATTCAATTGTATAAACATAAGCTAATACTTTACCAAATTTTTTTTTTTCATTTATCATTCATAATTGATTGTAATATTGTGTGAAATAGTCTAACAGTAATATTTGGTATATCATTTAGATTTGTTCTTTTTGGAAATTTTTTCAAAATTTCAATTCTTTCCATTTTAGATTGTACATTACGGTTATGAATAAATCTGGTCTACCACATTTTCTCATTATAGCCATTGCATCCTGGTAATGTTGTTGCATATATCTAGGACCTCCGATGTATGCTGATGGTAGTATATAGAGATTTCCAATTTTTTCTTTTTTTTCAAAATTATTAGAAATATTTGAAGCACTATTGACGACTGTATCTAATAAACCTTGATAAAATTCTATCCTTAATTGTTTTTGGCTATTTGTTAAAAAGTTTAAGCGATTATTTTCTATCATTGCATAACTGTGTATGAAAAATTGTTGTGTTAATCTTCCTGCATACAACAAAGGTCAAAAAATTTTTTCATCAGTTCTATAGGTACGTCTATATGAATAATATTGCAAAAGTGTAAGATTTTCTTTAACACCTACACGATGATTTTTAAAGTAATTAGTATTCTATTCCAAATCACCTAGCGAAAACATTATTGAAAAAACCATGGAATCGACGAATTGGGATAATTTATTCAAATATGTATTTTGTGGGTGATTTTCTGGTAATTCTTTAGGGTATATACAAAGATCATAATTCCCTGGGAAACCTGAATCTGAAACAATAATTGCACCACATTCAGCGGACACAACAATATATATATATATATATATATATATATATATATATATAATGAGTATGTGTTAAGTTTCTGATATTTTTGTAAGGAAGCTTCGAATCATTCTATCGAAGAAAAACGTTTCCTTTAATCAGCGCATCTCTTGGAGAAAGCATACTGTTAATGAAGTTGGCAACGGTTATTTTCTCAAATCGATCAACATAATTTGCATAAACAAAATCGTTTGAACAAATTATTTTAAAATTCGAAAATTAAATTTGTTATTAGAGTTCCCAAATACCTATAAAACCGTAAGTTCTCTGTAAAATTAATAGTTCCATTTTGCGTAGTGTAAGTACATGTCATGATTCTAGTGCATCTCCAGTGGAAATGAAAACTATGACAAATAGTACCAAAACTGTGCCCAACTGTGCTGAACTATTGACATTTTAGACATCTGGCATAATAGTAATAATTTTCACATAAGGCACCCGCTAAAATTGAAAGGTTTGCTTATGAACACACAAACATGCACACACGTAGGCGCGAACGCACGCACACATACACAAAGTATGCTGACATTAAAATATTATTGATAAATTCATTCAACTGTCATGGGGTAAGACTTAAGGATGAGAGGAGAAATCTTTTTCTTGTTCTGATTATGTGTTGTGTTACCGGATAGTATTTTCAATCTACTGACCATGTTTTATAGGAAATTTATATAAGAAATTTGTATTCTTATCAAACAGATCAATTTTTTCAGATTCGTCAATTGCACAATCTAAATAAAACTACTCAGTTTTATTCGAATACTTTTATTGATCTTCTGCAGTAAAAATAGTAAATTACGTACCTAGGCCTAGAAAATAAAGAATATTCCAGATCGCATGTGCATTGCCGCCCGAGAAAAAGCTGAGGGTGGCAAACAAGTGATCAGAGCATTCTTTGTTCCCGGCTATGGTGCGTACGCGATTTTACATGCCCAAGTGGTCGGAAATGTCACTTCCTGGTCGCTGATATGTAAAGAATGTTAAATTTTATTGTATAACGAGCTGACTCACGTGCACTCGTTATGTCTCTCTCACCCACATATAAATATGTAATAACATAAATAAATATACATAAATGTTAATACTCTATTATTACAGCAGTAAGGTAAGTGAGAGAGTAGAGAACACTACGAACGCGCAGAGAGAGCCGTGTGCGTGTGTGAATGCGTTGCTGCGAGAGAGAGGGGAGAAAGTCCGCGAAGCCCATGCTGCCGCGTATCGCGCGGGGTAACTTAGCTACCGACCGTCTTACTGAGCAGTCGCTATTTCTTAAGAACGATTATTGTACATCCGTGTGCGTGCTCATCCCGGAGGGTTGTGCTGTCGGGGCCGAGTGATCAGTGTGTCGCCGGGTGATCTGATCTTTGCAGTGTAAGCTAGGGCATTGTGTCGTTTCTGAGCCGTGCGGCCGTTGCCGCTCAACACTCCACTGCACCCGGCCACACACTTGAGGCCACGAGGCAATCCTCCTTCGCTGACCAGCGTGCGACTCGGTCACCCGCTTTGTGCCACTCCATCGAGCCACGAGGCATCTTGACTATCCAGCACGGGCGAGAATGTAAGTATCCGCTCGATCGCTATTCTCTACCCCGCACTGCGTTTGTGCATAGCATTGGTTATCTACATAAAACTAACATTAAACTCAATTCGCTCTTTGTCATTTCGCTCCTGACCCTCAGCCTATTCCCTGCGCTACTCTCGAATTAAATACTCGTGACCAAGCTACGTAGCATTAAACTCACGACGCCTCCGCGGGCTCACGTGTTCAAGGACAAACACGTGTAGCATACTGCGCTATGGGCCAGGCTTCGAATAGCCTACAAGAGGCCTGCAACGTGCTACATACACATTTCCTCTCGCTACGTCTCCGACTGACGGATATCCCGTCATCTACATACACGGGGATACAAAACCCCGTTATATTGGCGCCCAAACGTTTCGGGATTAGTTAGCGATGCATTTTGTAGCTGCGTAGATTTCCGCGAGCGTGAGAATAATTTTCGAGAGCGAGCGCGCGTGTTTACGAGTCTCGGACTCGAAGCGTCCGCAATACGTTAGGCCAGCGCGCGCGACCGAACGTGTTTACACTCGCGAGAGTCAGGCAGCGGCGAACGTAAACAAAGAGCACACTTCCCAGCAAGTTAAAATTTTATCATTGCGACAATTTAAACCGTCGAATTTTATAATATTTCGGACTCGAATTTTTGACTATTTATACGTAACGAAATATTCCGCCGAGAGGCTAAATAGAGTATTATTGTCTTGCTCACAAGGAAAGGTACCCAACCCGAACTCACCGATTTTGATGATTTTCATATATGTTGTAGAACATAAAAAAATAAGAGACACGTATTTTTTTTTATCGGCTAATTTTCACTTTTAAGGGGTAAAAACCTCCCCTAAAGTTAACCCCTAAAAAGCGTTTTTTTTAAATATCTCGGCTTAAAATTAATATTTTTCAATGAAAGAAATTGGAGGTTATTTCTTACAAAAAGAGCAAGTATTTCATGGTGAT
>QLYP01000255.1:142369-186082 GCA_016647725.1 Nasonia giraulti | reverse complement strand
ATTTATTTGTTTTTGTACATTAACAATAGTAATTATCGTAGCCGAGGTGCATTATAGTATTATGATCTGTAATCCGCCGGTATACGCAGCCAACGTTACCACCCGGCCGGTACATAATAATTATCAACCGCGCGCCTCTACTGTTATCGTTCGAACGCTGGAATTCGACTGTCGCGCTGCGCGTGGTCGGGGTGGGCACTTCATCTCGGGGTGCCTCACTTTGGGATGGGGCTCTGTGCTTCTATGGGAGTCTATCTTCGTTGACCACTTATCAGCCTCCGCAAAGAGCGGTTGTAAGAGAGAGAGAGAGAGAGAGAGAGAGAGAGAGAGAGAGAGAGAGAGAGAGAGAGAGAGAGAGAGAGAGAGAGAGAGAGTATGTCGGGCGAGTTTATGTTTACTTAAATAAAGTTAAGCTTAAGAAGCCAGTGCATTTGTTAATTGCCACCACCTCATCACCTCTCACGATCCATGGAATATATCAACAGTAATGATCATTATAAAAGAGTAACATATTTTGAATAACAACTATTAACACTATCCCATTATTGCTTGTAGAGTGACTAGTAGCAAATAAGTGACATGAACATTTTTAATTTTGTTACTTATCAGTACCATAATGGTCATTACTTATAATTTCATCATAATAATCACGAAAAAAATTAATTTCTCAAGATTTTTGTTGTTTTAAAAGGTGATACATAACCTACATATCCTCGAGATAGAGACAGCTCGCCAAGAACTGCCAAAACTACCAGTGACTACTCGCTGTTATTACTGAAAAGTCGCTACGGTGGCGACACTTGCTAAAACTGCCGTGTTCTATAGCAGAAACGGCTGTTTTTTACAGTGTAGGCTGACGTGACAGTTATAGAAACAGAAAATCGCTCAGGGAAAAAGCTAGATTAAATTTTTTTTCTGTTCACCCTAATGCACTAGTCCAACTCTCGTGCAATACACTATAGCTTTTTGCTATTTAAGTCGGTGCGGTCTGAAGTTAGCCACTGGGTTCATTTCCTGAACTTCCGGCGACCAACCCTGAATATATCCTAGAGGTAAACATCCATCACTCATATTGATGTAGATCACGCATGTCTACTATTTAATGTAGAGAAAGTATATACAAATAAATACAACCTGAGAAACACGTGCAACAACCGATCAAATCAACATTCAAGCAATTTAGATTGTCTCTTTATTTCAAAAATCTAGCTGGCTGGTATATTTTTCATTAATAGAAATAAAAATAAATATCATTTCCGTCTATAAAGTTATTTTATACACACATATATATATATATATATATATATATATATATATATATATATATATACTTTTGAGGTAATAATTTATTTACTTATGAATTATTTAAACTAATGTCTTGAATAAAAACTGCTTTTTATCGCAATCTGCTCTAAGAATTTCCAGACAGCACGATGAGCGATGAAAGTAGCGGTAGTGAGTTTGATGACAACGAGGATCCTGATAAGATTCAAGTTCCTGGTGAGTCATTTAAATCGTATAATTCTTTCAATGTGAAATATTTTGTTGCATAATGTTGTAAATATTTTAGGAGGTGGTAAGGATCTTGCTACAGCTGCAGGTATAATATTGACAAAAGATGAAAAACTTGCAAATCTAGCCATAAACAGTAATACTAATTTACTATATAAAGAAAAAAAAAATATTTTATTGACCAATAACATAGATACCACTTATAACACTATTCACCAAGCTGGTTTTTCTCAAAGCCTAGGTAATAAGTTTATAGGTAGTCATCAGTCAGATCAAATGAACAAAAGTGAAAAAAATCTTGGAGTTGATAATACTTTAAGATATTTACCAGGGATGATAGAAATACCTAGTTCAAATTCAACTACATTTTTGCAAAGTAAGTTGCTGTCCTAGTAAACTAATTGATTGCTATTAGATTTTATTCATTGTTATTATTAAGATTAAATAATAATAGTAGTATATACTTTAAGTAAGAATCACCATTTTTCAAAGTTTTTTTCAGACTGATATGGTTGTCATTCACAATCAGTAAATGAGATTGTGTTTGTTACAATAAAAATCTAAACTTTATTGTTATTGAGTTATGATGCATAGGGATAAGTGGCTCCCTCTTATTCTTATTATCCTATTGGTATAGTAGATTTAACTTAAAAGTATCAGTATACACAAACTTTTAATACAACTACATCAAATTATCTGATAATTATATTACTAATATTGTCTTAGTTGAAAAAGCACTTGTTAAAACAATTTGAGATTAAAACTGATTAAAATGATTAAAAGTGATAAAAAACAATTGAAATTAATTAAATTAAAGTAAAATAACTGATTGAAATAGATTAATTAATCAAGTTTTATTGACATGTGTATTTCAAGTCTTAATCATTTTAATCAGTTTAAATCTGCAAATGTTAGCAGAAATGTGATAAAATTATAAAACCATACCAAATCTTCTCTGGGAACAAATTGTATATCTTTAAATTAGTTCCATGAATATTGAGGGAATATCGCAAACAAGCTGGTTAAGTACATGGTAGAAAGTTTCGTAACCTCAAAACAGTCTTTGATTACAAGTAAAAAGAATTTTGGCAATCATTAAGGAGGTTTGCCTGGTATGTGACAAGTCAAAATGTGTATACTTTTTTAAAATTCTTATTTTGTTTGGGTACAAGAAACACAATCTATTTAAGACTTATAAAAAATTAATTTATAACAAAAAATGAGTTTAGATACAGAGATCAAGCTATTTATAAAAAAAATTAAATACAGATAACATATGACTGTTTATGGGGGTAAGTGCACATAATTTTTACAAAACCAATAAATTACTATGCATACCTATTGATCGTTTTGAAAACCAATAAAAATTAGTCAAATATTAGTTTTTTCAACCAAAAATATGTAATAGAAACTGTATGTTAATACAATAAATATTTGAAAATCAAAACTGGGAAGATGTGATTCTTCATAAATCTTCATGTAAAGTTTCAAAATACTACATTGTACAACTAGAGGAGAGAACTTTTTTTTATAGCAAGGGTGATATTTTGGGCATAAGTTGGAGTCAAGGGCACTGTGCCACTCCCCCAACACAACATGCTTTTTGATAATTGTATGAATAGGCATGTTTTAAATCCTTCTATCTCTTATAAAGAAGATGGCCGTATATTGTGAAGCCTTGTGAAGCTAGATTTGATTGGTTATGACTAGACATCAGGTTGAATGGTTCCTAAATTTAATGTTTTAGTATGGTTTAATTTAATATTTGATTTGAGATTATTATTGGATTGATTATTTTTATGACTATAATTAATAATATGATTGTTTAGTTTATATTCATTATTCTAGCTTACTTTGTACCATATTAATATTTTCTAACCTCAAAAACTAGAATTTTTCTTAATTTGCTTTGTAATAAATAATACTATTTATCTTTTTGAAAAAAAAACATCAATCAAATGCAGATGTATACTTAATTGTGAAGTATTTGTTAGAGTTTTGAATTCTTTTCCAATATTATAATAAAGAGGCAACGTGCAGTAAAAATAAGCGTGCAAAGCATACCTGGATTTTGCTAGTGCATTTAAAAGGAATATGGAATTTGAGAACTTTTCAACACATAATAAATTTACAACTTATAATAAAAATAATTGATTAAATAACAAATAAGAAATAATATACATATTATTTGTTATTTAATCAATTATTTTTCTAAGAAACACACACATGTATATATACATTTATTTATTTATTTTAACTCCAGAGTTACAAAACAATTGCATTTGATACAGAGAAAACAATATTTCCTGTTTCCAGGTCCCGATTAACAATACTAAAAATACATGAGTACTGGTTAGTTATTGCTGTTTCTTCAGCAATAACATCCAGTCATACAACATACCATACAATCTCCATTCATGCTGAAGGATAACATGAAACCATGTCGGACTTCCAAACACAGTTCATACCCTTCTCATTCATACAAATGTAGGTCGGGTGACAAGGATCCTTAGACTCTCTTCGTTCCAACTCTGATGACAATATATATTATTTTCTAATAAAAAAAAATGTAACAGTGACAAATAATCCTTTTAATATTAATATATAAAAATTTTGTTAACATTTTCTTAATTATTAGTAAGTGATTCCATGATTTGGTCTTTTATACGAGTAATGCTACGATGACATTAAAGATCTTATTAAATAAGATTATATTGCACAATTTTTGTATTGTAATTTCGTATTGTAAAGAAAAAACTTAACATTTAAAATATTATATTCTAACTTTGTATAATGGCACTTTTCATATTTTTTTCTCTTATGTACGACATTTTCTCTGTTGAGTTGAGCCTAGCCGGGCACGTAAGTCCAACCGCACAGGTAACTCTATAGTGTGGAAACATTTCTTTGTGCTGATTAGATGAGTCACATTTACAGTCTCAAGTGAAAATTATTTCATCTATTATTACTATGTCCTTATACGGTGACTATAATTTGAGAGAAGACACTGAGTTTGTAAAAACCTGTTTTCCTTTTATTCCTCTATCAAAGTAGAAAAAGGCTTTGTTTGATCTTAGATAGTTAATGTCGCCATAGGTAATTTTATGGCTGGCTGATTCCGTGATTTTCTGTCCAGGTGCGGCAGTCGCTTCTTTATTTCTTGCTTTCTTGCTATTTTCTGCAGCCATTCCATCTACCATGGAGAAAACAGTTTCAATTGGTTTATATTTTTCATTATTAGGACTTTTGATGTATATACACATGTATTCGATAGATGGCAGAAAAAAATATTCTCCTCACTCTGCAGTGGGAGGAAAAGTACTTTTCCTAACTCAGGCATGAAATGGACCCTGTTTTATGCCAGAAAGTAGCGTAGAAAATCGTGCATTTCAAGCATGGTTGGAAAAGTTTGAGTTGGAGTGGGGAGAAAATTTGTTGGCCTTTGGCGCCCTCAACTCCGACTCGTGCTAAACACTTCACCCTTGCTTGAAATCGCTTATTTTCTCCCCTTGTTGCACAATGTACTATTTTCTCCTTTCGCTTAAAAGTTCTTAAACATTTTTGAAAATTTTCGGGGTTGGCTTATTTAGATTGTTGTGCTCTTGACTGATCACTCATGCTCAAATCATCACCCTCATAATAGATTATTTATTAATATCACGTCAGTAGTATACAAGTGACTCAAAATTTTGCATAAGCTTGTTATATGTACATATCTATGTGTGTAAACTTTTTACCTAGAATTAGTTATTTCATAATCAGGTAAACCTCCTTTGGCGCAAAATAGCGGTTGATACCATTTCTTGTAAAAATGAAAAAGTTTATAATGATTAAGCAGTATTCTCTGATTCATAATTAAAACAAATATTGAAAAGTATGTTGCAAAGTAAAAACACTTAAAATCTAAGATGACAATTATTTTGACATTATCGCAAGCTTCAATTTATACAATATTGTATTATATCAAAATATTAATCATTCTGATCACTCCATGGTACAGATTTTTTACATAGTAATAAACTATTAGAAACTGAGGTTTTCTTACTATAAAGGGTATTTTGTGGCAGATAACAAAAAGTAAGGTTCGTGATGTCCCTGCAATGTGACTTGTGCTTTTAATATTATTCAGGATGAAGTGATGCCTAATATACCTTTTTCTTTAAAATCGGATATCCAACGCTATAGCCAACGAGCTGCCTTACTGAAAAAAATCAGATGACTATGAAGTGATAATCAGCTGATAATCATGCCAAAACGTCAGCTGATTATCAGGTGATTTCAGCTCAGTATTTTTAATAAAGCTGATAGTTATAAATATGCGTTTATGTGAGATAAAATGTTAATGATACTCATTCAAAATGTGTAACCTTTATAATATATTTATTATAAGTTGTTTAAAATAAGTAAAATTTATAAATTTCACAAAATGAGGACCAGTAGTGGTGTTACCATCAGGATGATAACACGAAAACTCTGTCTGTGAGCTCCAAAATTTTATTTTTTAACACTTATAAAAAATTTTATTTATAGCACAGTGTGGCTAAAATCCACTGTTAAGTCACGCCTATCTGTGACTAAAGTAGTCCTTTTTTGCACCGTGTTTATCACACTCGCTACGCTCGTGCGTTAACCTCACGATGCAAATAAGGACTACTTTAGTCACTGATAGGCGAGACTGGCAGACTTTAGCAGTCTGTGCTATACAATTTTATACGATACTCTTGACTTAAATGGTTCTGTTTTACACGGCGCTTAGCGCCCTCGCTACGCTCGGGTGCTAACTGCGCCGTGTACAAAAGAACCATTTAAGTCACACGTATCGTAATGTACTATCAAATTAAATTATTGAAAAACATAAATATTGGAGCTCACAGACAGAGTTTTCGTGTTATCATCCTGATGGTAACACCAGTACTGGTCACTATGTATAACTTATAAATTTTACTTATTTTAAACAACTTATAATAAATATATTAAAGATTACAAAATTTGAACGATTATCACCTGATTATCATTAACATTTTGTCTCATATAAACGCATATTTATAACTATCAGCTTTAATAAAAATATTGAGCTGAAATCACCTGATTATTAGCTGATTGTCAGCTGATTATCAGTTGATTGTCATCTGATGTTTTTCAGTAGGGTGCGGTTCGCCTTCATTACAATTATATCGGATACCTAAATATAGACAGCCCTTCAAGTACTTTAATACTCTTTTTGCTAATTCCCAATGGGTTCTATTCAAATCATTTAAGAAACGGCTCAATACATTTGTAGCATAAGCTATGTCAGGACGCGATACAACAGTTAAAAACATTAAAGAGCCTATCAACTCTCTGTACGGCCATTTTGCATTTTCTGGACAGTGCTTCTGCACCTCTGGTGAAATAGCATTTCTCTCCATTGGAGTACTTACAGATTTTGAGTCTGTCATCTTAAACCTTTCCAAAACTTTACTCGCATAATCAGCCTAGTGCAGAAACATCGTCTTATTTGCTCTGTCGCATACAATTTTAAGACCGACAAAATTTTCGACATCACTGACAGTAATCTGAAACTTCTTTCGCAAAGAATCTAAAATTTCATTTAACACATGTACACCTTTTGACAAAATTAAGCCGTCGTCTACAAACAATAATAAATATACTTTTACACTTTTCTTTACCGCTATAAAAATCGAATTATCTACATCACTACATTGAAATCTAAAATAAACAAAAAATTTTTGAACATTTCGTTCCAACACCTGGATGCTTGCTTCAAGCCATACAAGGACAGTCGTTCACTGGCAGTCCTTCAGGAATCTTTATGTAGATTTCTTCTTCTAACTTGCCATGCAGGAACGCCGTTGTCACATCAAACTACACAATTTTGAGATCCTGGTGATTTGCCAATGCAAGCATGACTCGGAGCGCATCGTAACGGATGACGGGCGAGAAGGTTTCATTGAAATCGATACCATACTCCTGCCTAAAACCCCTCGCACACAGGCGTGCCTTGTATCTCCTTTCTTTTCCGGCATTTGCTTCTTGTATCTTGAATACCCACTTCGAGTCTATGATCTTTCGTCCTTCAGATTGAGGTACTACAAAGTGGCCTGAGCCCACTTTGTAGTATCTGGAGCTTCTACTGCTTCCTTGTAAGTTGTTGGTTCATTATACTCCATGACATTTCCCTTATACCGAGCGGGTTTCTTGATATTTTCTCTCACTCTCAGTTGACGACATGATGAGAAAATGGAAGGATCCACTGCGGCGTTTTCCATCCTGGTATCATTTCTGTTGGCAGACTCCTCTGTAGTTGATGGTTCTTGGCGTACGTCAGCAGTGGATTCATCAGCACTTTCTGTCGAATCGCTGGAAATCCTTTCAGATGCATCGTCAATAGGATTTTCAGCCATTCCTTGCCCGTCACAAATGGCAAAGCTACTTGAACCTGTTCGCATTCATTGGCACCAAAATTTTCATTTTCGATAATTGTCACATTACGGGAAACTGACACCTTCCTTGTGTTGTAATCGTACAACCTGTATTTTCTTGATTCAGCCTAGTAACCAACGAAAATGGTCTTCTTAGCTTTTGCATCCAACTTACTTCGAAACGTCTTTGGCAAATATGCGTAAGCTGGCAATCCAAAAACTTTAAGATGCGAGTAATCTGGCTTAGTGCCTGTCTAGCACTCAAAAGGCGTTGTCTCTGGCCTTTTACTCGTAGCTGTCATGTTGAGAACGTATACTGTTGTATTGACAGCTTCAGTCCACAAATATTTTGGTACCTGGCGATGCAGCATCATGGCCCTAGCACTCTCAACCACGTTTCTATTTTCTCTTTCAACTTTTCCGTTTTGTTGAGGTGTGTACGGTGCAGTCGTCTCCAGCATGATGCCTTATTGCGATAACAATTTCTTCATTTGTCCGTTACAGTATTCTCGTCCATTTTCTGTATGGAGCACCTTAATTCGACAATTGCATTTGTTATAAACAAGACGTTTCACCTCTTTAAACTTTTCAAAAATGTCTGCCTTGTGCTTAATAAAATATACAAGGCTGTAACCGGACGCATCATCCTTAAACAGAAAACCTCGTGAGTTTAGAGTCAAGCACCAATCCCAGATTACGCACAGAGGATTCAAAGCTGACCTGAACACCCCCGATATTAATGAAAATGTTAGCTTTTAAGGGAAGTAAATTTATGTAGTAAGAGGAGCCCAGAACAATTGCTTTGGTTTTATTAACATAAGTTTAAGCCTATTTTGCGCAGCCCAGCCCATTATCCTCTCAGCATTAGCACTCATCTTGTTTGATAAAGAGTCGAGCTCTTCGAGGTGGCATTGACTGTAAATTTGCAAGTCATCCGCATAGATAAGATGGGAAACATCGGAATCGAGGCAGAATCCGATGTCGTTGATGTACAACGAGAACAGCAAGGGACCTAAGACGGAGTCCTGCGGGACGCCGATGTTGAGACGCCGCGGAGAGGAGCGCTCGCTATTGTCACCAACGACGGCCTGCTCTCTCCTAGTGAGATAGGAGGCAAACCAGCGGATGACCTGATTAGAGAAGCCGAAGGTGGATAGCTTTCTCAGGAGCCGGACGTGACATACAGTGTCAAACGCCTTGCTAAAGTCAAAGAGGAGGAGAAGTGTCACTTTCTTTTTGTTTATCCTGACCCTGACATCATCAGTTAGCTTAATTAGGCCGGACTGAGTGCTGTGGCCAGTGCGGAAGCCTGTTTGAAAGTTGTCTAGTAAGAGTTTAGATTCAAGGTATTGTGAGACTTGCCTGTGCACCAGCCACTCCAGGGCCTTGGAGAGAAAGCACAGAAGTGAAATCGGACGGTAGTCAGTCAGGGCTGTTGGTGAACTGACTTTGTTGAGTGCACGCACAAGCGACAATTTCCAGGCGGATGGGAAACAGGATTCGCTCTGAGACAGGTTGAAAATATGACTTAGTGGAGCGAGAATCGGCAATGTCTATGAGATGACAACCTGAGGGATTCCGTCGCTTCCCCTGGCCTGAGTGTCGAAGTGCGATACTGCAGCCAACACATCCGATTCCGTTATGGTGCTGAACTCGAAATGCTCCGGGAGGTTAAGACTTTCCAGGGTGAGGAGATAATCCTCAACAGCAGGAGCTAACGGATCATTGGAGATCGAGCTGAAATGCTTGTTGAGTTCATCCGTGCTATAACGAGATGGTGAAGGGGCCTTGGTGGCAGAAATTCCAACTTTCTCCAGCTCTCTCCAGATCTCGGCAACATCAGTCAAGGTTGACAGGTGTGAATAGTAATAATTCAGCCTGGCTTCCTTGACTTGTTTGTGAGCATTGTCTCTAGTTAGTCTATATATGGGCGGAGATCCGAATCGAGCCTGGAGTTCCTGAAACGCGTGTAAAGTCTATCTCTCTCTCACAATCAGATACAAGGTCACGAAGAGCCGCGGTGAACCACGAGTGACGCTGTCTTCTTGGTGTCACAGTCCGTAATGGAGCGAGATGATCGATGGCGTTAGTGAGGTTAGCGTTAAGTGTAGATATGCATTCGTCGAGTGATGAAGAGGTGAGGGATGACCAGTCACATGTGCTAAGAAAGTCCCTTAGCTTCTCGGCGCTGATTCCTTTAAAATTTCTGTAAGAGTATATGTTAGGTACGTATCGTGGAATCTGTACGTCGAGAGTGGCCGTGATAAGGTCGTGTCCGTTGATGAACGGTGAGTCTGTCTTCCAGTATAACAGCAGGCGATCCTGCTTGTCGATAAGGCACAGGTCAAGCCAGGTATCAGAACCCTGTTTCTGGTGCGTGGCACCATTGGGAACAGACAAAAGGGAGTTTTCATCAATGAAGGCCTTGATGAGCTTGGCATCTTCAGATGAAGAAAGTTGGTCAGGGTTGAAGTCTCCCATTATGACCTTCGTGGAATAGTTGTGCATGTGGGTTGTTAGTTGGTCTATGAAGTTAGAGCCTTGGAAGAATGGAGCATGAGGTGGACGATACACAACGAAGATAGGAGAGACTCCCTTTGCCGATACCTCGCAGAAGAGATATTCAGGCTTACCTGGCTTACCAGACCATTCACCGTCAGATGATGAAATAACGCTAACTGTCAGAGATTTGTGTATGTAGAGGGCCACACCTCCTCCGTTTCTGTTTCTGTCTCGTCTGTACAGTAGGTAATCGTCCAGAGAAGGGATGGACGTTACCTTGTCGCTTAACCAGGTCTCAGTAACAGCTATTACGTGGAATGGAGAGCGAGTGGATAAGAAAAGCCTGATCATCTCAATGTGACCCGTAAGAGAGTTCGCATTAAAATGGCAGACTCGCAGACCTTTAGACAGAGATGCTTTAGAAGCAGATGTGGATGTATTAGATGATTTAGATGTTGGTTTTGGTGGGATGATATGTGTGTGTTTTGAAATTCGCGCAAGATAGTTAGGCCTCCCCAAGCTGATAATAACGTAGGCGAGTGAACCTATGAGATACTCCTGACGCCTTCTCACTGAAAGCCAGTTTAGTTCTAAACGGTAGGAAGTGACGTGCGCGCGAAACGGTACACCTCCTACGACGAAACACAAGCACGCATTTTGCGTACGTTGCAACATTAAATCGCGTATGGCATCTATATCATGGTGTACAGCGCATGCATAATCTAGCCTTGGGAACACGAGCCTCTACGAGGTTGCGCCTAAGGCTACTCGTCAAAGCATGCTTATGAAATTTGAGTGCATAAAGCGATCGGAAGACCTTGCGTTGAACATGATTAGCATGAAGTTGCCAATCTAGAGTCGGAGTTTACCATTTGCTCAGGTTGCACGCCTCCGACACAAACTCTACCTACCTCTACCTCTACCGACACAAGAACACTACTCTGCGGAACACCAGACGACACTGCTTGCACCCGCTTAGTTAGGTAATTGAAAAACCACCTGGTCCTGCATTTCGTTTCCTACTGTACTCAGAGACTTTCAAGACCAAAATATGGAAAGTAAAATCTTTGTTTATACTCAGTTTTCTGAATAAATATCGCATTAATTTCGATAATATTACTCACTGCACTTGTTTCTGAAGAAGCTTTGACTTTTCTTCTAGAGACTTCCCTATTTTTACATTATAAATGCCGCATTATACACAAAACATTGTAGAACACATTTTAATATCCAAAAAATACCGATTTAAATGAAATTCGGCACTTAGATTACTCCCAACTAAATTCGTTGTTCCAATATAAACCACGCACTCAAATGTGTCACATACACAAAATCATTAAAATCTAGTAGCCGATGTTAAATTCGTCGTTTATTTTTGTTATTCCTCTGAATCCTCCGTTTCTATATACATACATGTAGTTCTTTATTCCCGACTCGCCGGGAATGAAGTAATAACTTTATGCTGGGGTGTATTAAAAAATGATATTCTTTATAATATTGGATCTGATCTATTTTTTATAATAATAAACTGACTAAACTCAAAAAAATAATTTTTTCCAATTTATATTATTAATTTTAATTATTTTGCTGAAGATGAAATTTTTTAACAAAATACTATGGCACTTACCAGAACGAGGGGTATAAAAGGAGTGTATCGAGGACCAAACAAGGAAAAGTAGGTAATTTTATTCTCTTTTAAATGCATTATAGTTGAATTGTTTGTAACAATGGGATAATTAAAAAAAAATTCGAAATAGTGTTTTTAAAAAATCAAAAAATGGCCATAGAAAAATAGTTAAAAAAATAACTGTTTTTTCCGATTTCAGAATCCAAAAATAGATATGCATGTTAAATTTTATTGATATTGACGGAGCAGATCCAAAAATATTACTGTATACATACATACACACACATACGCACTACGGGAGGAAATTAGCGAAGAGAACATCATAGAAGACTTTACGATAATATCTCTGCGAAAGACGTACGGCGACCCGCAGATTGCAGTGATACGGGTACCAAATTAGATAGCGGCTAAGATCATTAAGCTACAGAAGATCAGAATAAAATGGGTCAAGTGTAAGATCCGGACAGCTAGCCACAAAAACGAGCCGCTTAGGTGTTGTAAATGTCTAGGTTTTGGCTATATCGGCATAAACTGCACAGTAACTAAAGATAGAAGTGAGCTCTGCTTTTCATGTAAAAAATATGGGCACAAAACGAAGGAGTGTAAGAACCAACCCAACTGTAAACTCTGCAAAGAAGGCACAGGTGGGAAGAGTGACCACGCAACTGGTAGCTATGCATGCCCAGTTTACCGAGCTGCAGTAAAAGCCACTGACAGACGAAGAAAATGAAAAATGAGACACCGCTTTTCAGAAAAAAATGCTTCTTCTAACGCGTCGATAGAACAATTCAGACAACTGTTGGACCGGCTAGTACAGGATGCTGTAGGAAGAAAACCGGTACTAATAACAGGTGATTTCAACGCCTGGGCAGTAGAGTGGGGCTGTCATAGGACGAACGAAAGGGAACGAGCGCTATTGGAAGCATTCGCCCTCCTTAACTTGGTCTTAGTTAACCAGGGATGTTCTTATACATTTCAAAGAAGAGACGCAGGGTCCATCATAGATCTCACTTTTGTGAGCAGCTGCCTGATTAGCTTAGATGATTATGATGAGGAGACATTCCTGCTGGCTCTAGAAGAAATACAGCTGTTTGGATCTGCAAATAATAATGTCGAGCAGTTAATAGGAAATATTACCCGAGCCTGCGGCGCAACGATACCAAGAAAGGCTCCTAATGATAGACGACCGCCAGTATACTGGTGGAATGAAGAAATTGAGAGGATGCTGCCCGCAGCGAGTGTCATCGAACCAGAAGACGACCAGAAAACAGTGGGTTCGGAAGAAATACTTCAAGACTGGTCGAGGAAAAGGAATAGTAGACGTCCTAAACAAAGAAATGAAGGATCCTAAACAGATATACAAGAACAAAATCCGAGAAAATAAACGACGGTGCCATAACAGGACGAGGTTGAGCTGGATCCCTGAGGCGACCGTAATAATTAGTAATAAAGAACATAAAGGGAGGTTATATTCCCCTTCCTAAGAGCCCGGAATTGCTAAACCGTATTGTGACCACACCGTTTCCCCTTCAACTGAAAGTAACAGCTATCCCTGAAGCGGAGGCTAATGATGAAATCATTCCAACAATTACTACAGAGCAATTGCTGGCTGCCTGCAAAAGAATTGGGAACAAGAAGGCTCCAGGCCTGGATGGCATTCCCAATATTGCATTGAATCAAGCTATACAAGCACGCCCCAATATCTTTGTGGACCTGTACAATTCATGTCTCGAAGAAGGGACGTTTCCTAAGAACTGGAAGGAGCAACGCCTGGTGCTACTACCAAAAGGAGATAAGTTACTTGGAGAAGCTGCCTTATACAGACCATTCTGCATGCTGGACACCCTGGGCAAGATTTTAGAGCGCATAATCGGCGTTAGAAAGGTCCAAGTCATTAAACAACTAGGTGGACTTGCGGAATATCAATACGGCTTCAGGAAAAAACGCTCTACTCTTGACGCCGTAAGCTAAGTAGTCGACACCGCTAGAACTACAATAGAAGGCAAAAGATATAAAGGAGGAGCAAAAAAAGTACTGTGATATCATTACACTGGATGTTAAAAATGTGTTTAACTTAGCCAGCTAGAGCAAGATACACGAGGCACTACGGAAAAAAGAGGTACCCGCATATATAAGAAGGATTATGTTCGACTACCTGAAAGATAGAACTCTTTTGTATGACACAGAAAGTGGCACAAAAACCTATCAAGTAACCGAAAGGATCCCACAAGGGTCAGTGCTTGGCCCATTATTGTGGAACATTAATTACGATCGAGTCAATTATGTTATACAGTACCCCAATATGGGCGGACGCTATGTTGGTAAAGTCCTATAAACGAAAGCTGTCAACAGTTTATAGAAGAAGTGCATTGCTAGTCACTTCTGCCTACCAAACAGTATTAGAAGATGCAATGTGCGTCATTTCAAGTATGCCGCCTATTGACCTTCTAGCAACAGAACGAAAGAATATATACGAAGAAAGCCGGCGTGGTAACATAACTCAAAAGGAAGTTTGGAAATTTGCGAAGGAACAAACCCTTGCTGAGTGGCAAAGACGATAGCACTCCAGTGGAAAGGGGCGATCGACCCACTGCTTCATACCACCTATTGTTGACTGGACCAATAGACGACACAAGGAAGTGAATTACTACCTTACGCAGTTTTTGAGCGGACATGGGTGCTTTCGAGCCTACCTACACTGCTTCAAGATAGAGTATAATTTGAATTTCCCAGTATGTTTGAAAGCAAACGAAGATGCAGAGGATGTCTTCTGTAACTCTTCGCGATACGAAATAGAACGAGAAGAACTCGAGCGTTACCTTCAGACTAGGATGACCCCTGAGTCAATGATGACAGCTATGCTAGCATCAAAGGATAACTGTGCGCATTAAACGACTACGTAAGGACCATTCTTAAAAAGGTTAGAAATGACGAAGAGAATAGAAGGGCAGGACAAGGCGAAACAACTGAGTAAAACTGTTGCTAGACAAAGGCCACTAAGTAGTAGATACGAAACGCTCCTCGGACTAATGCAGAGGAACGTAGGTCACAGAGATGAGCTCTCACTTCCTTGACCGATCCAGAGGAACGTAGGAGCTAGGGTTAAGTACTTCTAAGTGCTCCTCAGATCGATGCCGAGGAACGTAAGTAACTGAGTTGAGCCCAGACTCCCTCACCCGATGCAGAGAAACGTAGCTGTTGGGGTTGATTCTGTCCAGAGGATGATTAGTCAATGCTGCTTGAAGTAGACGACCGGACGACGCTGCATGAAGCAGACGGCTGGAGGATGCAGAATGAAGAAGACAGCAGGACGATACAGAATGAAGAAGACGGCTGGACGATGCAGAATGAAAGAAGATGAGTTTGATCCCAAACCTCTAATCACTATGGTGGATGGAGGATGTATGGAAATCTCAAACTTCAAAGGAGAAGATAAAAAAGGCTAGTTAACGGGCCCCACGGAAGTATTGTTCAACGATAGTACCTGTGGGGATCCGGTGTCGAAGGGCCACTTATGTAGAGCTTACTCTACCTACGCCACATAAAGAAAAAACACACACACACATCTATTCATCATGTTAAGTCACAGCGCCCCCTCAGTAAGCAATAGCGGAGCTACCCCATAAGAAGGTTCCATGATCACCCGGGACAAGGGGGATCATGGAAGCTTCTGGCGTAATCCGCTATTGGTTTCTACGGGTAATACGGACATTTTCTAAAAACACTTGATTTGAACTTCTAACACACCAAAAAGTATTTTCTAGTAGTTTTGACAAAACTCAAAATTTTACTATTTCAAAGCTTCCTCTAGGAGGAAGCAAAATCGGACGAAATTTAGTTACTTTTCTGGTAATTTCACGCGCTGATCAACATTTAGATATACATGTATATTTCTCATTTTTATTATCGACTTATGAACTTAATTGAACCATTATTGAAGTGATAACTTCTTATGGGACGGTGAACCTACAATGTTTGTAACTTCTGGAATGCGTTAGATCGAATGCGTTAACTGGAATGCGTTACAGTGATATCTATAGGTATACTGGTATAGGGCTCTTAGCTCTCGAGCCGGCAGGCCCCCTTCTCCACGCACAAAGCTAAATATAGATTTACTCTCTTAGGACCTTATACACTCTCAGGAGCAGGGATAAGTATACATATAGCTATACTGTTTTCGGACCACCTCCCTCTCCGAGCAATACCTATATATTTAGTCTTATGCATACTATACCGCATTACTTTGCTTATGCTTTCCTTCACTGTCTTTCTCATTCTCTCTGTACTCCTAGTTGGTTTCTACAGACAGTGACACTGAATATTTGTAATCCAGTGTCATACGAATTGTTAAATGCATAATTGTGAATTTCGGTTATCGATACAGGAGGATTGCCATACGAGATCGTGTTTGTACTGAATAAATTTTATATAATCACAACCAATATTAACGTAGTAGATGGGCTTGCGAACGATGCAGTTGGAAAGTTAATTTACATTAAAACTAACGATCAAAATGAAATTACACGTGTATGGTTGCACTTTTAAGATTCACCAAAAACTGGGCAAAAAATAAGACTAAAAGCTGCTGCTCACATAACTAAATATAATATCCATCCTCAAGCGGTGCCAATAGACCAAAAAACTGCAACTGTTTACTTAAATAATAATAAAACCATTATTGCAAAAAGAAATCATTTCCCGTTAGTATCAGCATGCTACTTTGAAAAAAATACTTCTTTATTTTTATAATGCTTTCCAAAAATTATATTCATTTGAATAATAAATAAGTTCAATTTTAAATACTTTCTACTTAAATCAAGTTGTTATTATTAATTAATTCATGAAAACGAAACAAGATTCGATTCTAAAAAAATATTTTTAAATATTATCACGTGTGGATACACGTCACGGGTGTCTAATTACTTTAGAAGAGCGAGTAGAAAAGTGCAATGCGGCGCGGCAGTGGCACGACGACAGAACGTCTGCCTTGCAAGCCAGATTATCTCGGTTCAAGCCCGGGGTCTGTCAATTTTTGGTTGCACTCTTAATTCGTAACAATATGAACCTTATCCGATTTTCATCATTCGAACAAATCTGATGATTTAGATATGAAAATAATACAAAAGTAAGATCGCAGCATACAGTTTTTATTAAAATTCTTATAAAGCATTGTTGCGATCAGTTAACGTTCAATATCATTATTGGCATAGTGCTGGAATAAGTATCAAATATTGAAATAAATAAAGTGTACTTTTACTTTATCTTCAGAATTAATATAATATTATTACATGAATAAACTAAATTTAAAGTTAGAATACAAAGTAACTACAACTCTGAAAGCATAATTCTAGCCACTCGATGATATGACTCCAAAATGACCAAATATTTAAGCACAACATAGAGTAACCTGCCCTTTTGAGTTATGTAATTTATTTAAATCAAAACCTAAAATGGGTTTTCCAATCAGTTTGGGAGTCTCTATTGCTGATCCATACACATAACCTACCTCTGATTCCAATCTGGCAATCTCGTATGCTGTATTTTTTCGAAATTTGGCAATATTAGCAAAGTAGACCTGTCGTTTGGCTGCCCGCTACACCCTCGCCCCCTGCCTCCCGCGCCAGCAGTGATCTCGCTCCGCGAATCCCCGCTCCAGCACTCCTGCTGTTCCTGCGCTATCGCTTTGTGCAAATCTGCGGCGCCTGCATAAAACGCCACTGAGCTTCGATATGCTGTATACATGCAGGCTGCGCTCCGCGAGCAGTACAAGCCAGCCACCGTCCTTTTCGCCGCTGCGCGTAAGTAGCAAGTTTGAAGATAAATTCTACCCTTGATTCTTTCTCATCACTGCAATCATCATGAGTAAGTGAACGTTTATTGCTTACATTTTCGTGCAAACAATAATCTTTTTCTCCTCAAAGGAAGCTGATTGTAATACTGCTACTGCGACGCGGTATAATTAATTATTGTTATATTTGTAAAATATTCTTTATTGATACAGATATGAGCACTGATACGTGATTCCTTATGGCGACTACATTTCAACTAACTAACTCGACTTACACTACCGCTTTTATATCCACTCTTCATTTGGCGGAGATTTACAATTCAGCATTCTCTGCTGCTCAGTTCATCGCACTGCTTAGCTGTGCCATTCTTTCCAGTGTATTGCACTGCTTAGTCGAAATACGCCTGACAAAATAAATTTAATATTTCAACAATTATCAATAAAACATTGAGGGGTGGAGGACAGAGACATGCGCTCTTTGTGGTGCATTCTGTCCGTTTACGTCAACGAAGAATTGCAGAGTCTGCGACGCTACACACAAAGCCCAATTCATTCCCTTGCAGTGGACGACGACAAAATGAATATCTTCTGGAGAGTCACGGAGAGAATCATCACGCAGAGGATGTTCGTGCGGATTATTACTCGTAAGTTTCTTGAATATTTCTTATTTAAGTACTGCTACACGGGCTGCAATTCATGAGCGATGTTATACTTAGTTAGGGTTACTTGTGATGTTTATTTTAGTTTTATATTTTTAATTAGTGTGACATCGCTTTTATAACTTTTAAAACACGCTTTCGTTGCCGTTACATAAATGATTATGAGCATTTTTAATTTTTTGTTATAGTTCAGGATGTAATAGAGATGTGGAAGTTTTTCGTCGCACAATACAGGAGGATAAATTTCTCATAAATGGATGGATCACAAAAGAAGAATTGAAGTCAATCGATTGGGCTCTCTACAAGAATGTGCGGCGTATGCCTTACCGATTATAACATAAAAATGATGTATAATGTTTGTATAATGTTTACTAAATGTTTACTAGAATCAAAAATATTATGTGATTATGATCGTTTAGTGGTGATTAAATAAAATTTAAATAAATGTATAGAAATGTGCCATAATTATATTCTAAACAATAAAATTAAAATTCTGCAAATATAAAAATATAATTCTTCTAAAAAATATATTGTGATGTTGCACTTTTAATGACGATATTTATCGTCAAGCAAACCATCAGTTAAACTAATTTTACTACGATCTACGTACTTCGGACTCTCTGGAGCGGTAGATGGTTAAATAAGTTGTTACTCAACAATTGTTTTATGTTTTATGCTGTACAAAAGTGAAGGTTCCGTATATTTTGTAAACCCCCTTTTTGTCAAAGCTTGGCTGACTACAAGAGTCCCACGTTCGCGGAAACTCGCGTTAGTAAAGCGCAAAAATATAATAAAATATACTGATTGTTTGTGGCGAACAATCAATTCTATTCTTGTGATCAATTGTCGAGAGTTTAGCTGATTATTACGATTTCGGACAGTTGTCGCCGTCACGAAATAACAAACCTGATCTCGCGCCTCAACTATACAATTAACGGACACGTTAAAATGACCTCGGCGTCTCTGTCGATAGACGCGGGGTCTCACAAGATAGCGTCCTCCAATTTCCTCCGGTTCCTGGAATTGACGGAAATTCTGATGACTCGGCCGAATACGACTCTAACTATGGTTGTAAAGCGCGATATTTAAACGCACGTCACGAGGAAACACCCACCGGAGACGGCGCTGAATTTACGTTGTTATAGAATTACGGATAATTAACGGATAGCTATGCTTAACGGTGTCGGATTTCAGACAAAATCAACGACGGTACAAAGTACTTCAAATATACAATTGCTGGATCGCTTGGCGATCAACAGTGGCTCAACGGTCTCATTTCGAAATGGCAGTATCGTGCAAGATCTACCGCCTCTCAAACCTTCAACGTTACGAGAACCAATATCGTCTCGACTGTATTGGATGTGCGAGGGGTCGAGGCTATCATTCAGGTCATTAATATAGAGGCTGAATAGGAGAGGACTCAGAACTGAGCCCTGAGGGACTCCTAAATTGGTACTGAGCCAATCTGATTGACCGCTGGTGCGCGTCACCACTCTTTGAGCCCGTCCCGCTATATATGATTTGAACCATCGCAGCGCAGTCTTGGACCCATTCTGGAGAGTTTGCGGAGGAGTTTAGTTAAGGATATAGTATCGAAAGCCTTACTGAAATCGAAGAGGAGTAGGACAGTTAAAAGCTGCTTTTTGCTATCGATGCCGGCGCGAATGTCCTCCATTAATTTTAGAAGGGCGATCTGAGTGCTGTAGAATACTCTGAAGCCAGCCTGGAGCGGGTCTAGGATGTTTTTAGAAGTGAGTACTTGGTGATTTGCGTGTAAACGATTCTCTCCAGGACTTTTGAAAGGAAGCTCAGAAGGGCGATTGGACGGAAGTCCGAGGCTGATGATGGGACTGACTTCTTTTTAAGAGGCACCAAGTGAGCCTTTCTCCGAGCGCTGGGAAAAGTCCCACTGGAAAGCAAATGATTAAAGATGCTAATGAGAATAGGGCCTATCACCGGTAGCGACTTAACTATAACACTCTGCGGATGCCATTCTCCTCAACCGCTTGCGATGAGAAGTGTGAGATAGCGAAGACAACGTCAGCAAGGGTCTCCCCGAAGGTAAAGCCCTCTTATATGTAGATTACCACACGACAACTCTGCTTACAACTCGTACGACTCTCTGGAATAGCAAGATGGCAACGGCACGTCTACTCTCGAAGAGAATTGAGACTAATCTGAACAAGGAGGAAGTCTCGCTCGTCCTCGAAATCCTGCGCGTACCCGGAAACTCGAATTCGCACCCTCTATAACCGTTTACGACGGCCTGACACCTCCAGCATTAAACGCGCTCCTCCGTCACACGTCTAGAGAGAGAGGGTGAAATGGCGCGAACACGTCAACTTGCTTTGACACGTCATTTGGCGCTATTGTCATGTTAAATTCACCGTGCAGTCGTTGTGCACGGGACTCGCAGTGGCGCACTGGGCTTTTCTAGTGCGGCGGCATGGCTTGGCTAGTAGTGCGCACTAGTGGTGTACGCGCGCGCTCCCCACTAGTCGAACCAACTCCGCGGCGACTAACTCCCGCTTTGCGCGCTAGCCCCTCTCTCCGCGCGCTCTCTCTATCTCTCTCCCTTTTGCTCCGACTCGTCGCGGCTAGCGCAATCGCGGATGCGCGGCGGCGATGCGCACGAGTCAGTTCGCCTTGTGCTATCATCCGCACTACTTTCGGTAATGTTTACGCGTTCGCGTCGCGACTCCTGGAGAGCGCTGGCGCATGTGTACGCGAGCTGTGCGGCTGGCACGTGAGATTAGAGTCCGACTTTACCTAAGTGCTACACAAAAACAACAACATTGTTATCCTCTGCTGCATGTATAAATGCAGCAGGGAATAACAATTAGTGTCGCAACAGTGTGCGCGTGTAGCTCGTGCAGCTACGCATCGCAATCTCCCCCCACCCCCCCTCTAAACCAAAGTTCCCTTAGAATTTTGGATTACTCCGCAGGTTGGACGCAACACTCAATAGTTTCTCGACCGGCGCAATAAGTCTTGGACCCAACTCTCCGCAATGTATATCAACTGTAAAGGAGCGTCCATTAGGGACATCAGTGCATCGAAGCAGGGTCGGAGATCTGGCTCCTTTACCGGCATCTCTCGTGGCTCCTAGAACTCAGGCTACATTGACAGGCTAGACTCCGGCGCAGGTGTCACAGGACCTCCATCTCTAGCCTAATTTTTTTAATTTACGTAAAAATAAAAAATTTTTGTCGGAAGAGTATTTTGTTGTTTTTTTTTTGTAGGATTTAACCCAGGCTGGACCCCTTAACTTAATTTACCCATACGGCAGGGTCTAGGTCTATTTTGGGCCCTCTTACCTCTACTTCCCGGCGCAAACTTTTTACTGGCTGAGGATGACGCCCATAATTCAGGAACGCGGGTGAAACCTTTGTACTAGACTGCGTTGCAGTATTCACCGCGTGGTAAAATTCATGTAGGTGCTGATCCCACGTCCGATGATCCTTCCCTACAAACGTCGCAATCATAGTTTTTATACCGTATATACCGTATACGGTATATCGTAATCACGGTAAACCGATATCCCTCGATATAGGGTCCCAACTTCTTTATCGCGAATATTATCGCTAAACACTCCTTCTCGGTAATGGTGTAATTCTTTTCGGCGGGCGACAACACACGACTGAGATACACGATTGGATGTACTCCATCCTCAAACTCCTGAGTGAGCACAGCACCAATCGTAAAATCGGAAGCGTCACATTGTATCGTGAACCGCTTCGTGAAATAGAGGCGAGCGAGGACTGGGGCGCGAGTCAGGGCTAACTTAAGTGACTCGTCTTCGGTGGAGTATATTCCAATACTGGCGCAATTCGCTCTGGATCGGACCTCAGGCCTTCTCGATCTAGCAAGTAGTCCAGGTATCTCACCTGCAAGCACCCAAATTCGCACTTCTTCCGATTCACGGTCAAACCCACTTCGGTCACTCGCTTCAATAATATTTCTACCCATTTCAAATGGTCTTCAAAATTCTCCGTGACGATAATAATATCGTCCAAATATCCAAAAATGTACGGCTCAAATTCTGGCCCGAATAAACTGTCCGATTCCACTAGGTGCTGAAATATAGCCTAGATCTGACCTCCGATGAAGATAGAAAACTCATCTCTCTTCGACTGCGACTCCGTTTCCGAGCTTCTTTGTGCATCGGAGCTACCCCTACTAAAATAGCTTCAGTGAAAATCAGATGATTTTCAGGTGATTTTCTAGGGAAAAGCATGCCAATTTTGTATTTAATTAGCAGATAATTTTCAGATGAAAAGCATGTGACCTTTTACGAGTGAAGAGTGCAACGAAAAGTGACGGACCCCGGGCTTGAACCGAGATCCTCTGGCTTGCAAGGCAATCGTTCTGTCGTCGCGCCACGGCAGTCACCGCATCGCATTCTTCCGCTCGCCTTTTTATAGTAATTAGAAACCCGTGACGTATGTACACACGTGACAATACATAACGTTCTGATATAACTTATATCAGAAAGTTTAAAATAATTATGTACATTTAAACTGAGAATATCTTCGCAGTATATTTTGACTAAAACACTTACAGTTATTTTGGTAGAGGCGACAGTGTAAATGATTCCTTATTGGCAAGTCTGTATGTATCAATAAATGACAAATTATATTCAAAAATCGTAAAAGATGGATGTTTATATGAGATATTTCGTAAATCAAAAATAAGGTCAAATAATTCATTTATTTTACGAAACGATAACAGATTTACCCAAATAGATACATTTGTAGTAGATAGAGGAAATCAGAAAAAATTAACAATTTGTAATATTATCCGATAACGAATATGTCTGCGTAAACATTATAGTATTTTACAAATAGTCAACGAAATTGAAGAGAATTCTACCGTTATAGATACTACGGGTATTAAAAATAATAATAATTATAATAATGATTAAAAAGTTTATTCAATTATAGCAAATATATCTCCAAAACATAATATTTTAAAGTAATAAAAAGTTACATAATTTTCATCTAAAAATCATTTGCTAATAAAATGTGAAAAAAATTGGGTTTTTAAAATAAGAGGTCACATGCTTTTCACCTGAAAATTATCTGCTAATCGAATACGAAATTTGCACTTTTTTCCCTTGAAAATCACCTGGAAATCATCTGATTTTCACTGAAACTTTTTCAGTAGGGACATCTTAACTGGTTACTTCGACTCCAGTACCCTTACGATCTTTTAACTTCGACTTCATTTGATCGCCTTTAGCAACCGTTGACGTCAACCTGGGCTCCTTTGGCGCAAATTCCACTTCTGTACCTCTCTTTAACAACGACTTCGACTGGTTGCCAATCACTTCGGTTATCGCCAATTCTATCTCCGTACCTCTCTTTGACAATGACTTCCAGTGGTTGCCAGCCACTCCGGTTGACGCCAAGTCGGTAGTGTGTGATTTCACTTCTACCTTCTTTGAACTACTTTCTGATTTCTCATTCGGATGGGCGGCTATATACTCTGACCACTCCTTATGATTAAAATATTTCCAGTCTTCACCCCAATCCGACTCTTCTTCCTCCTCCGCTTCGACTGATGAACCCATCGGTTCGAGCTCATCTTCAACTCGTACTGCAAACTCCACGCTCGATCTAAAAAGCCCACTTAGTACACAATATACTATTTTGTCCGCTGGTCCAAAAAGAATCACTTAAGTCCCGGCTAATCGGTACAAAAAATGCAAAACTCGTTTGTGTGTTACAAAAAAAAAGTATATTACGATCAAGTGGCATAAATAATCCATTACGACACGGCGTGTATTAGCACCCAAGCGTAACGAGGGAGCTAAACGCCATTTCGTATCGGACTATTTATGCCATGGGTATCGTACGCTATTTAATAGCATTGACTAGCATAAATTCGCTGTCACGCCTATTCGTGGCTTAAACAGTCCTTTTTGCACCGTGCAGTTAGCGCCCGAGCGTAGCGAGGGCGATTAGCACGGTGCAATAATGGACTATTTTTGCCACGGATAGGTTTGACATAGATGCGGATTTATGCCACCCAGTGCTATAAATTTAATTTTTCGCCAAAAATTGTTACCACGAGAACTCTCATACGCAATTGTATATTTCGCGAAGTCTTTTTCAGATTCATCAAGTATAACCCTACTAAAAAATCACGTGAAGTTGTCGACTGTTGGAGAAAAAGGGGTACACACCGCCCTAGTTAATTTAGACCTGCGTCAAGGCGGAGACGCAGGCGTCAAAGTATAAAGAGTCCACAGATATCTAACAGCTCGAAAGACGTCGAACCATCGCTGTATATGGACCCAGCGGATATTACGCCTGAGTGGGTATCAATGCACAGAACATTTATAAGATCAGTCTGCGAACAGCATCGACAAATGACAAGCGGCCAGTAGCCGCCTCGTATCCACTGGAATACCTCGACAACACTAAAAGTAAATAGGAGTAGAATACAGTTAAAACTTGATATGTAAGCCCTTGTAAGGCATTTCAATATATTTCTGTAGTTTAATAAACTTAATTTAACTAGAATATGTACTTTGTTCTGAAGCACTTGCGCCAAATTCGTGAATTCAGAAGAAACTAGATCTTCTGATTCGAGTAAAGACACTGAACTACATAAATAAGTTGAAATACATAGCAATTTTTTCTGTTTATACGATGAATCGCTTATACATGAACTCAGTATTTAACAGTTTCTGTGACTATAACCAGAAAATCCATTTTAAACAACTCATCATCCTAAGAGCGGAATACGCATAATTTTTTGTAATAAGAAAGGCGTGTAGTCAAAACACTTGTGTATATGCGATATACATATCATTTTCAAAATGAGTTAGGTGTGTATCTAACACACGCATGCATATGTGAAATACATATAATTGCTTAATACACATGAGCTTTGTACTAAAAAAAATGTGGCTGTCTCGGGGACGGCCGATAGAAAAGAATATTGAAATAGGTATGGTAGATTTCGTTTCTTTTAAATAGGTGAAATAATAAAAATATGAATATCCTCTTTTCACGTGAAAATTCGTAAGCATGCTTCTATGGTCCCAACCAACGCATGTCATAATGACATGAGTCCATAAAATAAAAAGTTATCGCGTAGGAATAATGTACAATTATGTTAACAACAAAATTTTACCGAAAGTCAATCATACTAAAAAATGAGGAATTAATGTATTGCCGGTAAAATGACTTGAGTCCATTTTAATCTATATAATAATATTCCAGGATGAAAAAAACATTTTAAAATAGTCTATAAGTTGACAAAAGATATATCGAATATCCTTATCATTTTTGGATGTTGAAATTGATACTAAAGTATCGTAACGAGAATATGTTTAAAACAGAGCAAGGGAAATGTGTTCCCGGCATAATGACTTAACTCAGGGTCATTTCTGCGCCTTAAAAAGACAACCGCCTATCTGCTGTGCCTAGTATGTAATATTTTAAAAGGTAGTTAATGATACACTATATAAGCGCAGTATTGCGCCCTAATTCGTATGCCACTATCTTACGTATCAATTCAAACATTAAAATCGCAATTTTTCAAAAACACGAAAATATGACTTGAGTCGTTTTGCCAGAAAGCCACAGATATAGATGTTTTAGAATCAATATCATATAAAAATCTTGAAAATACTGCATCTAATGTTGTGTCATACTTAGTAGTTGATTGTTGCACATCATTATCCATTTCTAATTGAAATTTATCTTTAAGGAATGTAATTAATAGTTGTCCACTTTCGTCAGCAAAGTTAAGATTAAAATCTTCTGCTATACATGTATACTATGTATAAAGGCCGTACTAGATAGTAGGACGGGCTGCGCGAGTCTTACAAATAATTATTTATTTGCGAGAACTAGCCTTCGACTCGAGAGCCTGTTCTGTTACTAAAGTTACGCGCGGACTGTGGAATTGAGGATGTCCCGCGCTGCTAGTCTGCGTGGACGCGTATTTTGCGTGCGGAAGGTATTCTGTCCTAGGCTGCGTTTGGCGGACGTGTGTGTCCGCTGTACTTACGGTCGTTGCAGGCAAGTCGCTTCTGACACTTCAGTGTCCTGCGGACTCCGCGTTATGTCCGCTTAACTCGTCTTGTGTGTGGACGCTGATGGTTAGTCCACAAGTAAAGTACTCTTACCTGAACGTCGTGACTGCGAATATGATTCGAATTTATTTGTTCTGATTGAGGTTTAGTTATTATTATCAATTTAGTACACAAGAGTTTTATTTATATTGATTGTTATGTTTTATTGGCCCAGAGCACTTCACAGACGTTCAGTTTACAGAGTTGACGGAAATTCGCTATATTTAGTTTAGGATATTATCGTTTTACAGTTGTATTTAGTAAGTTTAGTTTTATTTATTTATTAATTGTAAAGTACCTATGATTTATTTTAACAACTTACTATTGTTATAATCCTGCGCACTCTAGATGGTTCTAATCACCCTTCGTGGTAGGTGCTGACTGTATTATCTACACGCGTTCATGTGGCCATTTAAAATGGGGATGGTCAACTGCTCTTGCTAACGCCGGAGATTCCATTCGACGGATCTTAGCTTGTACTTCTCTCTGTGGCACTGATCTGTATTCAAAGGGCTCTCCGGTGTATGCTAAGCCAAGGGACGGATTTAGCACGCTCTCAAGGTGTTGGACGGATTTAGCACGCTCCAAACACTAACACTAGCAAACACCGCCGCTTCACCTTAGAATCAGTTGTAGCCGCCAGTGAGTAAGTCACTACGCAAAAAGGCACTGCGTAGATCGGCTCCGGGGTTTTTAAAGTCTCGGTACCGATTCACGCAGTTATGAAATTTAGATGAAAAATCTCCCCGGTAAAAATGTGAACCTAGCGAGCCTATAGAAATATTCACTTCAATAGGTGCGTCATTCAAACACTTGTGCAATAAGCAAAACGCATGTAATTATTCATAGAAGAATGTGCATGTAGTAAAAATACGCGTGTATAGGTGAAATGCGCATAATTATTCATAATAGACTATGCGTGTAGTAAATATAATATAATAAATATAATAACAATTTTATATGAAAAGTGCATTTTGGTTTTATGCGCATCTTTGGTGATTGATGCCAGATGGCGACAGAGGTGATTATAAGCAGCACCACCATTACCGGTGCAAGGTCGATAAAATCGCAGAAATAGGTTTGGGACTCCCTTAATGTTTTTACCTTACATATTTGTAGTATTTAACATCAGCAAACGTTCTGGTACTGGTTCGCTGAGATCAACAAATTTCGCTCCTTATAAATTACCAAACATTCTTAGTAAAATTGAATGAGCAACTTTTTATTTTAGGTAAAGGGGTCTCAAATACATGGATTAACTCTGATTCTAATAACAAAAATACGCAAATAGTTATTCCTGAAGAGGAAGATGTAGATGACGAAGAAATGAGAATTGCAGAAACCTATGCTGATTATATGCCGGCTAAATGTAAGATATGTACTTGAATTTATAAACATAAATATCAATAAATTGAATAAATATAAACGAATATTGAACACATATTTATGGTTTTTTCACGTATTTTTATCTGATATCTAAGGTAACATGCTTTATTCGATGTCTATTATTCGTGAATTTTTTCAAATTTATTAAAGTAAAAATGTTATAGTTCTGTTTGGTCAAATATTATCGGCAGGCAATTTAAACTCGATATGGATAATAGAAATCTTACTGCCCGTATTTGAATAAATTTCAAATTTATTGTGTATTTGTAATATATTCCAATAAGCGTGTGCTTGTCGTGTCAAAAAATAGTCATGTCAGCCCTGCTTGACACGTGCGAAAAACACAAAAATATGCCCTCGTGTTACAAAAAATATGGTGTTTATCGAGGGTTGAGTAAGCTTTTTGACCTCGTGTAGTACTGAAAACTACACTCAGTTTAAAAACCCCCACTTTACGTCGTTAGTACACAATATACTATTTTCTACCTCGAGCATCTTATGTCCCGAAATGTCCACACTTGCAAAATTTTCAGTGAAGTGTTTTGAGGCTAATCGCATTAACTAAAGTGTATTAGTTAAAATGACTTTAGACAAATAAATTTTGAAATTTTAAAAAATTTTTAGAAAACCTTACTAGTACTACTTAACTAGTTTTCGGGAAAAATATGCCTTTTTTGCCCCGTTTATCAGGGGCGAAAGGCAGGTTTTTCGGTGTGGTATAAAATACTATTTTTTTAGAGGATGCGATTACTGCCAAAAAATCCTCGTAAAGGCAGTATAATCACTTAAGGGAAAAATCTCCTTTGCCCCTTGTTGCATAGTGTACTATTAAGTTTTTCGAAGATAAAAATTTATAAAGAAAAGATTTTTGAAAAATAGTATATTGTGCAACTGGGGGGGGGGGGGCGGGAAGGGCTATTTCTATCTAGGGTGCCCTCAACTTCAACTCGTGCTCAAATCTCACCCGAGATAGAAATCGACTTCCCCCCCCCCCCCCTTGTTACACACTGTACTTTTATTGACAAGTGCCTATAAAGACCCGTTTTCATCCATATAGAGTGCATGGTAAATTGCGCATTTTAATTCGTAAGCCACTCACTTTCAAACATTTTCATAAGTTATTACAAATTTTCAAAACGCTGATTATTTTTGAGTGGTTTTGAGTGTTTTTGAGTAGTGGGAGGGAACAGCCATTTCCTCCCGCTGCAACGGGAGGGAATGATTCCCTCCCGCACGCTCGAAATAAGCAGCTTGACGTTCACTTTAGATGCATGGAAACGGGTCTTTTTCATGCACGAGTTAAGAAAAAATCCTTTCCTCTCTATTTTAGCACTGAAATCACTTAGTGCTATTCGTATGTCCTATGATAGAAAATGGTCTATTACTTGCTCTTAAGTATTGGAATAAAGATCTTTAAATTCTTTCTCTTCGTCCTCTGTAGGGCGGTGTACGTTAATAACTACAATATCTACACCGTTCTCCTTCGATTATACTGTACGAGAACATTTATAATATGTATAATACATTTACTTACAAGAAATCCAGTGCTTATTAATAACCAGCGGTAGCGAAAACGCTTTTTTAATGGCGCAGCAATTGCTACTCGTCATCGGCGTATGTATTCCTGAATAGTAGACAAATTATTTCTGAGATCTGGCGAGAAATGGCGCAGAAAAACATTCGTAGCGCGTATTGACTTTACAGTATTACGAATAAATTACTGCATCCAGCAAGTTACCACTGCAGACAGTTTTTTAAATAATGTTATATGAAAGAACTTCTATCTAATAATTTTTTTATTAGGACTCTATCCGACCATGTTACACAAAGAAAACTAAAAGAACCGCTGCCAATTCTTTGGCACGTAGCTTCCTTCAATATTATGTATTGCTTAATATCAGAATTGTATTTACTTCATATATAGTTCTATCAATTTTTTTTTGTTTGGTGGATAAAATTATTTTTAATCAATTACATATACATAAATCTCTCTCTCCCTATCTTTCTTTCGCATAGCTCACATAGCTAATTGTTAAACTGATCTCTAAGAGACATCACCCTCCCTTTTTTATCTAACATCTTATTTACTAACACTTTAATTTAATGCAATATTTGTTTTAATTACATTTAAATGATATCGTTTCCTCACCACCAAGCGGTAGATATCTCACTTTTTAATTAGCAGATTGATTCCTCTGACGAAGGTCGGTGTGATACTGACAGCTGATGATATTGAAATTACTGAGGGCAAAACTGTTTTGGGTATGCCTTGTTTTAATCCAGAAACCAGACAATGTTGATCATTTATCGAGGCATGGAGCTGACTTTGATATCACTGTAGAACTGCGTCCTTTGTCGGAGTACAGTAAACAGACAGACTGACTATTTACTATTTTCACCAGATATACTAAATATATTAAGAAACCTTCCGAGCACACAAATTAACTTGAATAATGCCAGTATTGTCCAAGTTTTATTCACAAATGTCTATTTCACTTTCTTTAAATTTCTTGATCTTAACAACAATCACAACACAATTAGAATTTGAGGTTAGAACTGCAGAAAAGGATTATCTAAAGATTGCGCATGGGCGAACGTTTTCCATGGCTCATTAAAATACACTAGGTGATATTAAGTATCTTAAACATCTTCGACTGATCAAGTCCCTGGACTAGCACTTGAGAGCTCAGCTCAGCTCACATGCCGGCCAGCGATAAGAAATTGTTAGGACTATGTTTGAAGTCCACGGATTTGTTTTTCAAAAATTCGAGTATGCACAGTATACCCTCGGGTACTTCCGGTATACCCCTGGTATACCCCTGGGGCCGTATTCCACAAACAGTTAGTGAGAGTGACAGTAAGATACTACTTCGGTGAGAACGATGACAATGAGAACAGTATGTGTAAATTCAATAGGCGGCTATCACAGTGCTATCGTTCTCACCAAGCCAGTCTCATTCTCACTCTCACTATCTCCCTATAGAATATGGACCCAGGTGAGGACGCTAGAGATATAAGCGATACAGTTTTCAATTATGCAAAGTATACAGGGTGAGATACAAAATTTTAAAGCTTAATATCTTTGAAACTAATTGGTATCATAAACAACCCAAAGAAAGGGATCCAGATGCTATATAATACTAACTAAATCAAAAATTTGAAATTGATTAGTGCCTTTTTACTCCAGTTATCGCGTCACGTAGAAAAACGACTTTTTTCAGTTGTTGATGTTTTTCTCAGGATCTACCCCATGAAATGACTTAAAATTAAAGTGAAGTAATAGTTCTAATAACTTTCAATAATCATGATTTTTTTAGAAAGATTCAAAATTTAGTTTTCGAGTTAAAACAATTTCAAAAATTTACGCTTTATGGTGTGTAATAAAAAAAACGACGAACAATAATATAAATTTTCTGCGGTAAAAAGATAGGTAATTTTATTCTCTTCCAGGTACATATTGAGCAATTTACTTTCATTAACTTTTCTAATAACTTTATTAGAAAAAACTGAAATCTCAAAACTAAAAAATCTATATAAAAAAAACGGGTCAAAAAATGTAAAAACGGACTGTTATCCCGATGAGTATTCGTAAAAACAAAGAATATGAGACTTGGTGGATTGAAATCCACTGAGTAGAAGCTGAGCTAGAGGCGATATGAACGAACACACACACACACACATCCATATTGACATTTTCTAAAAATACTATTTTTCGACTTAAAATGCCTCAAAACATATTTCCTATGTGTTTTTACTCAAACTCCAAAAATTACTATTACAAAGCTTCCTTAGAAAGGAAGCAAAAAAGCTAACTTTTCACCTTACAACACGCGTATCTTTTTACTTATAACTTTTTATTTATAACTTTTAAAGATTTCTAACATAAAAATTCGTAATCAACGATCAATTTTACATTAGAATCAGCTTGGATTAAATCATTTTTTATATCATGTGCATGAATAAGACCATTTTCGGCGCCTATAAAGTGTTGCGAAAATAGAGTTTGATAAGCGTCAAAAAACGAGTGAAGTGAAAATCTGCTAAAAAAAAATAAAAAAATAAAAAAGAAACCCCTGCTAGGGTAAAAAATGGCCATTTTTTTTATTTTTTGCTTTATTCTCTCACTAAAACTTAAAATTGTCAAAACCTTTCAAAATTTTTAAAAATTCGTAAATTTTTGGAAAATTCCCATATAAATATTATATGTACATACACTGTAGTGGACAACTCAAAAAGCTCTATTCTCAATCCACTTCATATGCAATAAAAAATGATTTTTCTTATACACTTTTTATAAAAAATAGGTGAACCAATAGGTATGAATGTGCTTTTCTAGACTCGAATGATGTTTTAAGCACGAGTGGTAGTCGAGCTCGCCGTAGCTACTCGCCTGATAAAGACTATTTTCGGCCTTAGTTATACAATGTACTATTTCTGAACATTTCAGAGTAAAACTCATTATTTAGTTTTTGAACGGTGAAGCTGAACCACATTTAACTGATCGGTACTCTGATAAAAGTTGCACATTATTATTTCATAGGCTATGACGAATAGTATTACGAACTCACGCCTCACTCGCTCCTTAGCAGCGAAGCAGGGACGGGTAAGAGAGCACACCTATGATGAGTAGAGGGAGAAAGAGAACTTCGCGAGCGAGATTAACTCTATCGCGCGATGGATACGCTCTGGCTTCTGACGGCTCGATTCGGCCTCAAAATTCTCGGTATCGCGCGCGACCATAAGTGCATTGTGTGTGTAAGCAGTCACGTGACGTCACACGCATGGTGACTGCTTATCTCTCGCGGCGCGTTAGAGCAGCAGCGCTCCCCTCATAGTGACTGTAGCCAGCGAGCAGGTTTGTACTAGCGAGCGCGCAGTATAGTTGCATAACATAGGTATATATAGGCATACTCTGGCGAAAACGGCTATAGGAGCGTTCCCGTAGAGAATAATTGCGAACTCACGTAAACATCGATCATTTTGATTGCTTTAGGTTCATGGAAAACACATAATAAATTATCATTTTGATTGCTTTAGGTTCATGGCAAACAAATAATAAGGCTATTGTTCAAACGGTACTTTCTTGGTCTTTTTAAAATGCAATAATAGTAGAGAAGCAACATTTTTTTTAAACTTCTACAAGTGTAATAGAGAAGTTAACTCTCAGTTATGGGAATCGCTCTAAATTACGATACGCGTGACCTAAGTAGCCGATTATTGCACGACGTGCATTAGCTTCCGTGCGCAGTGAGGGTGATAAAACGCCGTGCACTGATGGGCTGCTTAGTTCACGAGTATCGTATATAAATTTATAGCACAGCTGCTTAAATCCGCCAAGTCACGACTATCCGTGATCTAAGCAGTCCATTAATGTACCGTGAGGTTAGCGCACGAGCGTAGCGAGTGCGATATACACGGTGCAATAATGGATTACTTAGGTCACGGATAGGCGTGACTTAAACGCAGATTTAAGACACACTGTGCTATAATTCTCAAATCAGTAGAAGCAAAGAATTGTTTTTTTCTAGTTCTCTCGTTCTCTTTGCTGTTGGATTTTTCTGGTTTTCTATATTGGCTAAAATTTTAAGCTATACAAAGCAAAGTACAAATTTAGTGGTAGTTGCGAAACCGAGAGCTACATTAATGAAACTAATGAACAATTACAATTTTTGTTTGCTTTTGATACTAGAGGAAAATAATTTGTTTGTTGGTTTTTTTCTTGTATCGCTACGTAGCTTAGCGGATTTCCGCTTATTTTTGATTTCTTATTCGAACGAAAGATAGGAAAATACTGTCCAAGAAAATGGAAAATTAAGAAATAGGTCTGAAACGGTCCGATCAGTGTTAGCCGCGAACCAAGTATAAAGTTCTAGACCAGAGTGTTGGTAAAAGAATATGTAAGCACACCCGACAAACGAAATATATGATGATACGGATGATGATCAATGGTCCATGCAATAATAGACGCTCGCTCTCTCTCTATCTCTTTCGCGCCTATTGCCGAATTCGCACGTGTTTGTTGTCGCGCACGCGACTCTACGCGGTTTCGTCGCGGCGCAGCGGTACTCATACCGTTACGAGTTGGCTGCGGTGCTCAACTCGTTACAAGTTAAGGATAAATCTTACACAAAAGTACAAGAATTACGATTTTCACTGCAATATTTGTTAAGTAATATTGTTTTGAAAATTCGGTTTGCTAATGATACGTTTAAACAATTAAGAGCTCACGTGATCGATATGGCGGCGCAAAGGATGAAAATATATATAGATGTATAAACACATGTAAATTTTAATACATAAAATAACCTTATTGGTATCTCCATAATCATAATAGAGTTGAGAGATAATGCTTCAAAATCAAAATACCTAGATTTACGATTACTAAATTTATATACTCAAATGCCCATACGTTATAGGTTAGGTCTTTATCCTTTGAGCTGCCATATTGGAGAGCTGCCGTTTTAAAATCTACTCAAACGTATGAATTTTTAATTAATCATATTAGGGGCTAGAGGTGCTAAATCAGCAAAAATATTAAAACGCTTTTTGATGACAATATAATTCTTAAATATGCAAATCCAAAAAGACATATATTGACGACAGACGCGTCAGACTTCGCGCTAGCCGCAGTTCTCTCCCAACTAAATGATGAGGGAGAGAAAAAAGTAGTACGCTTCATGACTAGAACACTCAAGGGGACCGAATGTTCATATTTTCTAACAGAGAAAGAAATGCTCGCCCTTGTGTGGTCACTCAATAAACTCGACACATACCTGAGGTGAGCAGTAGAAATAAAAGTTCGTACGGATCATGAGGCTCTAACATTTTTATGAACATGCAAATACAAAAATCAGAGATTACAGAGGTGGAACCTCGCGATCCAGGACTTTAATATAAACCCGACACATATACCGGGAAAACAAATAGTCCAGTCAGTTAGACTTTTAAAGTCCTGTTTTGAAAACTAAATTGATGAAGGTAAAAAATTATTGGAAGTTGTTCGGAAGGATGTCAGAATATTAGGACAGTAGTTTGAGCGCGATTTTAGGCGGCGAAACATTGTTTAAATAATCAAAGAAAATGCGAAAAACCGTTTTTTGCGCGTAACTTTTGAACCATTAATACTATTAAAAAAAAAGTTTGATACTTTTTTGAGTATTAGAAATACCTACAAAATGAAACAAACTCAATTAAATTTAGTTCATTTGTTTACTCAACTAGCGCGCCACACGCTTCGCGTTTCACATGTAAGGCATGACTGCTGACGTTCGCGCTTCGCGCTCGCCAGATAGGGCATTGTCATTGAATTATATGTACCAACAATCGTTTCTAGGGTTGTTGTTTATGTATAAGCGTTGTGAAAAAATGTTTGTCACGGTACTAAGTTGTGTTTTGAAAATGCCTACAACTTTTATGTTTAACATTTTTATGTAAATTGCATAGCCTCAAAGTTTTATGATAAATACTGGTTTATTGCTATAAAAAAAACGATTTTGGCCTGTTAACTCGAATTAAAAGCATTTTCACACTTGAATGTCAGTAGAAAAAAGTAGTATTTCCTCGAGATCTACAACTTTTTTATTTAACTTTCTATTTAACTCCTCGACGTCCGCGATATACCCTCGTTGCATGCAACTATCACAGCTGCTTTGTGTTGTTAGGGTCTTCGTACCACCTGGTGTGTGCACGACTGCTCGACTGCGTTAAATACATTTAGATAACGCCTGCGGAGGCGGCGGTATTTACAGGAAGGAACTAGGATCGGAGTCGAGCGAACAAGGTCAATAAATAACGTAAAAGTTACGTAAAATTATGAGACTAGGGTATATTTTACTAGCGCGAAATAAGCGTGAATTTACAGAAATGAAAAATAGTAGGCGAGTCGTTAACAACTTTGCGACTCGCCGCGATGCCGGAATATTCGTATCCGTATACGCGTCTATCGCAAAAAGGTCGCGCGAGCCGAATCACCCTTGCGTGGATGATGCGCACTCACACTCACGCGATCACATTCACTGCGCGTCACACAAACCTTATCGCTTTCTCGAGTACAGGACGGCTGACGCGGGATGCACTCGCTGCAGTTGTAGTGCCCTGCACGCACTCCGAATTCTGGGCACAGCATACGATAACAATTACTCGAGCGAAGTCGCATGTTTACGAGTCAAAAGCCAAGAGCTCTCTCTCTCTATCTCTATCTCTATCTCTCTCTCGCTCTCTCTATCTATCCTCTCTCACTCTCTTACCTTTACGAGTTAGTCACGGTGATCAACTCGTTATAACACTAGAATTTATTTTGCGGAGGATAATATACATATATACTACGGTAAAAAATAGTATTTTCAACTTTTACAATTAGAATTTCTGTCAGATTGAATTTGTAAAACTTAAAATTAAAATTATAAGTCGTATTAGACAAAAAATGAAAAATACACAATTTTACGGAAGAATGATAAAAATTTTGTTTTTTTATTTTGCTTATAACTTTGCGAATTTTTTTTTTTATAAACGAGTTTCAGGAGCATGTTCTACAAAAAATTTCCTGTCAAAATTAGGAATAAAAAAAAATTGATATCTTCGAACTTTGAAGGTGTTGTGTCACCTTAAGCGTTTAATTATTGCTCTAGGATGATCTGAAGCTAAGATAAATTTTGTTTTCAACAAATCATTTCGGCTTTGTTTATTAATATGATGAGCTCAAATTTACGGGTGTTCTACAGTAAGAGTTAAACCATCATATATGATATTTGAGCAACAATAAATGTGAATATTTAAGGTGAGTTGGTGACAAAAGCGACAGCGCGTTTTTGTAGAGAGCGAGGAACACGTGCACCGCGCGCGCAGCTGCCCCGCGGCTTAAATTTGGCCGCGCGTCGTATATTTGATAACGCGAGAACATTTTTCTTTTTCAGGAACTAATAATCCGATTTTGTTGATTCTTTTTTTAATTAGGAGTAGAATCAAAAAAGAAAAACAACCACGGTGTTTGATTAACAGGTGTTTACAACTCTACATCTGTAAGGAAACAGATAATATTTTGATGTTATATCCAATAATATGTATTTATTTACATTAGACTCATATAATAATAATATGTTATTTATTACATATATAAATCGCATACAATTACAACTTTCTATATTTTTAAAATTATTACAAATTATCATTAATTATTTTTCTTCTCTGCGCTTTTTACTTCTCTTCATGCTACTTAAATAGTTCGCATTATTTAAATCATTATCGTCGTCATATCGTCGTCGTATCGTCGTCGTTTTAAAAATAATTCTCAGAAATAACTATTAATCAGTAAATTACAGATTTCAAGTGAATTACATTTTTGTACAAGTACCCGTATATGATTTGTAAATAATATTTAATAAATTAATTTTCATTGTTAGAAATATTCATAACAAACTGAGGGTTACACAAGAATTAATTTTTAGTACAATATAAATATTATTCACAACGATGTAAGTATCAATGTAGAGAGTTGTAAACAAATTTGCGATTAAATAATTTCTTAATCCAAAGTCTAACACCGTGGTTGTTATTCTTTTTTGATTCTACCCCTAATTAAAAATGATTTATCATAATCGATAAATTTTCAAAAATTTTATCGCTTTTTCAAATTTTAACTACGGGACAGTTACGCGCGCGGTGCGCCCGTTCCTCGCTCTCTACAAAAACGCGCTGTCGCTTTTGTCACCAACTCACATTAAATTTTCACATTTATTGTTGCTCAAATATCAGATATGATAGTTTAACTCTTACTGTAGAGCACACGTAAATTTGAGCACTTGATATTAATAAACAAAGCCGCAACCCTGGTAGTAATTTAACGAGTAAAAATGGCTACGAGGTTAAGACTTAGCTATTTGCTTTTAGCTGAAGCTTAACTAAATGTAAACGAAAATTTAGCTAAGAATCAGTTAAACAGCATGTTAAGTATGGTGGGTTAGATTTTGAGTTTATGAGTGCACGTGGCTCGCGCGGCTAGCTCAAGTCCCAATAGTTGCAAAAGCAGCTCGTATATAATTATTATTAATAGATTACGATACAAGTGGCGTGAGTAGCACTTTTCAGCACGGCGAGCGTAGCAATACGTCATATACTATTTTATAGCACGTGTGACGTATATTCGCCAAAAAGATTAACATTACAATACAGTTGTATTTGACAGTATTGTACTTTGATAAGCCAGATTTTTAATTTTTTTGTTGCTTTTTTTCTGTTTGATGTGCGTAACAGTAAGAACGAACGAACGAATTACAGAACTCTGCCTCCTCCCTCTTTTTCGTTAAAGTTCTGCGCTGTATGCAGGAGGAAGAGAGGAAGAAACCGTAAAGAAGGGCGAGGGTTTGCCTATATAACCTCTCTGGATTTTGAGGGCTGTTAGTTCATCTCTAGTATTTGAGAAAGAAACAGTCGATAGCTACAATGGATTTTATCATTGATATCCAAGCTTTTCACGATAAAGAAGGATTATTTTTACCCAAGGAGATTGCTGTAATTGCAGTTGACCGTAATTTTATCGCTCATTGGATTGTGAAACCACCGTGTGATTACAACAAATTACCCAAGGGAATAACTCGACTAATTCTTATCTTTCGTGTTATCATCACGGTATAGAATGGTACGATGGTGAGGCCGCGTTGGAGGACATTTACCCGTCGTTACGCTATATTGCCAGAGAAGCACACACAATTTACACATGTGGCTACCAGAAAGCTAATCTACTAGAGCGTATTTTGGGGAGACAGATTACAAACCTTGAAGAATACAGCTGTCCATCCTTTAGAAACTTATCCAGTGTGGACGATCACATTTGCATGTATCACGGAGGAAAATCTGAACACCTTACGTGTGCAGTGGCTTACACATTTAAAGTGCGCTCATGGTTGAGAAAGGCCTTATACGGGCACAGCGTAATCGACATGAACGAGCAGAGAAAGAAGAAGAAGAGCCCAATTGAAAAACCTCCTCGAAGTGCACTCGTGGATGGTGCTACATCGTCGTCCTCGTCGTCACCAGGGTCGTCTGTAGCACCTCGTAAAATCAGTGTCAACAACAACATCAGCAAAATTACTACTTCAGCTACTGCCACACCTGCCGAGGTTATTGAATCTTGTTTTGCTGTCATTGTTGAAGAAGAAGAAGCTGCTGCTGATGCTAGTCGTTCTCGTGGTACTGGTGGCGGTGGTAGTGGGGCAAATAGAAAAAAAAAAGAGAGGGAGAAGTAGAAGAAGAGCCTTACTACTCGAAACCTTACGATGAACTCACTACAGATTGAAGAGGAAATGCAAGTTGATGAAAGTTCTGAGGAAGAAAGTAAAAGTGATAGTGAAGAGGGATATATAATATCTAATAAGAATAAGACTCCTCAGACTTTTAGTCAGGAAGAATTAAATGATCTTGTACGTGACTTAGGGTTACCCAAAGATGGAGCTGAGTATCTTGCCGCGGTATTAAAAAAAAAGAACTTATTGTCGAACAAAACGAAATCTAGCTTTTATAGAAACAGAGAAGAAGAGTTTCGAAAGTACTTCGTTAATGATACGGAAGTTACATTAACCTATTGTAAAGACGTGAAAGGTTTAATAAATAGATTAAACCCTAGAAGTTACAAAGATTTAGAGTGGAGACTATTGACTCCTCAAAACGTAGCCTAAAAGCTGTTCTTTTGCATAATGGAAACACATACGCGCATATAGCTCACTCAACAAAACTAAAGGAAACGTATGAGAATTTGCAAATAGTTTTAGAGAAAATAAAGTACAAAGAACATAACTGGAAAGTTTGCGGGGATCTTAAGATTTCAACCATGGTTCTTGGACAACAATCAAGATTTACAAAATATCCAAGTTACTTGTGTCTCTGGGATAGTAGAGCCAGAGATGAACACTATTCACATAAAGAATGGCCGAATAGAACCGATTTTGATCCAGGGAAAGAAAATATTATACGCGAACTCTTGGTTGATCCGTCAGTTATTTTGCTTCCACCTCTCCACATAAAACTTGGTCTTATGAAACAGTACGTTAAAGCTTTGGACAAAAATGGTGAGAGTTTCAAATATCTAGAAAAAAAGGTTCCAGAAATAAGTGATGCTAAACTAAAAGAAGATATTTTTGATGGTCCGCAAATCCGTACCATGTTTAACGATGAAAATTTCATAACGACAATGACTGGCGATGAAAAAGCAGCATGGTTAAGCTTTAAAAAAGTATCTCAGAATTTCTTGGGGAATCAAAAAAGTGAAGATTACGAGCATATAGTTGAGGAAATGTTGGGAAATTACAAAAAGTTGGGCTGTTTAACGAACTTGAAGTTGCATTTTCTAAACTCGCATCTAAACTACTTTTCAGAAAATCTTGGAGATTACAGCGAAGAACAAGGAGAACGGTTTCACCAAGATATTAAGGAAATGGAGCGTCGATACCAGGGGAGATGGGACGTAAATATGATGGCAGATTTTTGTTGGATGCTCTAAAGAGAAACTAAATCTAGAGGACAAAAGAGGAAGCGAAATCCTCTGCATAGAACCTTTGAAGATAAAAGAGTTCGGTATAAAAGGAAAAAAGAGTAAATAAACAAAACAAAAAAAAACAGCAAATTTCCATATTTGGGGCGGTTTTTTGAGATTTAAAAAGAAATAAAGGGTGTTGGCGTGATTCTAACCTTGGATTCGGTTTCAGCACATCAAAATACCTGTAGCATAACATTTACAGTAATTTTCAAATACTGTTAAGTCGTATACCGAATGCTCACTCTCAAAAAAGCGCGTATTTCCGTATTCGAGGGTGGTTGTTTACGATTTAAAAAAAATGGAGGATCTATGGGCTATTCTGACCTTGGATTTGGTTTCAGCATATCAAAATACATTTAGAGTAATTTTCGAATACTGTTAAGTCGTATATTAAACGCACACTCCCAAAAAAGCGCGAGTTTCCGTATTCAAGGGTGATTTTTTGCGATTTAAAAATAAAATGGAGGGTGTTGGGATGTTTCTGACGATCATCACCAAAAGGTGGTCCCTTTTACCACTAACAACTTTCGTTTGAACATTTTTTTTGAATAACACCTCGGAACAGAGTAATTGGAGTTTATAGATTAACATGGCCCACCCTGTATATATACACACACACAAAATTGAAACCTTGATAACTTAAGAACCATAGGGGTTTGAAAGCTGCGCAATGAACTCAAGTACAATAAGGCCTTTTTACGTCCGTAATCGAGGCACAAAAAAACTCATTTTTTCCAGTTTTCGATTTATTATTGAAGAAATAAGTGGTCAAATCACTTGAAATTTTAATGGGATATAGTTTGACACGTGACCCATTGACATGATTTTTTTCGTGGGGTTATGATGTTTAGTTTCAGAGATATGAATTTAAGAAAAACACCCTTTTCATTTTATCTGCCAAACACAGCGGTATATCCCGAAGACTAAACGAGGAAAAGTAGATCATTTTATTCGCTTTTCAATGCATTGTAGCTGAATTGTTTGTAACAATGGGATGATTGAAAAAAAACGCTAAATAGTATTTTTCAAAAATCAAAAAAATTGCTATAAAAAAAATTGAGAAAATAATAAATAACCGTTTTTCCCGAATTAAAAATCCAAAAATAAATATGCATGTCAAATTTCATTGAAACTGACGGAGTAGTTCCAGAAATATTACGGTATACACACATACACACATCCATACGGATATTTTCTAAAAACACTTGATTTGAACTTCTAACACACCATAAAGTATTGTCTAGAAGTTTTGACGAAACTCAAAATTTTATTATTACAAAGCTTCCCCTAGGAGGAAGCAAAAAGCAATAATCAAGTTCAAATTTTAGATTAATTTAGCATTATATAGCACCTTGGTCCCTTTCTTTGGTCTGTTTATGAAACCAGTTAGTTTCAAAGATATTAAGCGTTTAAATTTTTTTCTTATCCTGTATAATTTGTATAACTGAAAACTATATCGCTTAGATCTTATTGTTAGCTTTCATTAAATGGATTTTATTCTACCTAGGCTTATTTTGTCTGTTTATTTTTTACCATTTCGTATTTTTGATTACTAGTGATTTTAGACGCGTTCTGTGAACTATCTTAACTATTATTACTCGGAAACTAAATGTCGAACTTTTCTTTAAAATATCGTGATTGTCGAAAGTTATATAATTATGGTATTATATGAAAGAATTATAATTGATTAAGTATATCAAATTCATTCACAAAAATTTATCTATCAAACGAAAAAGTACCGAAACTATAGAATTAAAAATAAAATAAACACAGTTCTGATATTAAGGCAATACATAATGTTGGAGGAAGCTACGTGCCAAAGAATTGGCAGCGTTTGTTTTGTTTTGTTGTTAAACTAAACCTGCGAATAGGGAACTTCGATTTTCTCCGCAGGTATTGCGACGTTATAGTATGTTATTGTGTATATATATATATATATATATATATATATATATATATATATATATATATATATATATATATATAATAATATCGTCGAAATATGAGTAATTTCTATGCTACATCGGACTAGCCTGTACAGAGTATAGACCGTATAGAGTATGTAAGCAGGCATGCGCGCGGAACTATAGTAAGCATGAAAGTTGAACGCGTGGCAGCGATAGCTTCGTTTCTCATTCGAGCTTTACACTCGAACTATAGCAGAGAAGCAGCCCAACCGCAGAGAGCGCAAGATGGCACCGTAAAGAGCGTGAGCACATATTGCGTGTAACCGTCGATAGCTATGTAATCCTCGACTGTATTAAATATACAATTACAGATTATGGATTAGAATAAGCCGACAAAGTGATGTGGAAGTGTATTTTCTTTTAACTTGGACCTCACATTTATTAACAAATATAATATAAAATCATAGCGTAATTTAGACATAAGTATAAGTATAAAAAATTAAATTTTTTATTCTAAAACTAGTGGCGTGTGGGTTTGATTGGTTTAGGAGTTTCTGTTTTGTTTTGTATCCTCATCTTTGCTTGCCTTCCTCAGAAAATTTATATAAAATTGTAAGAATAAAAATTAAATTAAATTTAATTGATTACTAAAATTCTTTTAAATAATTTTAATATATAATGCAAGATATATTTCGTCTGATTTTTTGCTCAGAGATGAAATTTCTGGCTGTTTGTCATACTATCAATGTTGCCAGATAAATTATTATGACAACGGAAAATATACTCTCAAAAAGTCGATTTAACAGGGCTACTTTGAGCGAAGTGAACCATCTGCTGTATGTGTAACATTATGCTGCAGAACCATACATTGAAACTCAACTACTTACTGGTGAAAATTACCGTATTATAACCTGATTACCGTAAATCCACTGATTTACTATAATACCAATAATTACAAATAAATATATTGAATTGAGAATGTATTTTAGCAAATTATTCCGGAGTCAATAGATTTCTAAAATATGAATGTAATATAACTAATGCAGCGATATGAGTTGACCAAGATTCACGGTTATATTGAAAGGATGGTACTGCCAAACGTCGTTGTTGGCAGCAAAACACATTAACTTGGACATCGATTAAAATGGTAGTTTTTAAAACTGCATAAAATATATTTCATGATTTTGAAGTTTTAAATTATTGAAATTTGTTTTACTGTATTTTATATATATATATATATATATATATATATATATATATATATATATATATATATATATATATATGCGCGTATA
>QLYP01000255.1:62447-142269 GCA_016647725.1 Nasonia giraulti | reverse complement strand
ATATATATATATATATATATATATATATATATATATATGCGCGTATAAGGTCCTCACGTACGTTCTTTTCAGAACGGTCGACCTTTATTCTTTGTAGTTGCGCCGCATTGTGTGTACGAGTTATTCAAGCGGCATGCAGTGTGTTTGTGTCTTTTTCTCTGTGTGTTGGGACGTCGGTCACGTGCGAGCTTCTATAACGTGCTGTCCTGGATTTAGCGATCGTCACCTGCGCAGTAAGGCTGAAAGGGTCTGCCCGTGGTCCAGGATAGGGCAGAAAAAGGGGCATCCCACCCACATGTGGCCAGGGCTTTTCGCCGTGCTGTCCACATTCTCTGCGATTAAGGTAGGAGAGCTCTCCAGCGAGCGTAAAGGTACCTTGCGGCGATTGCATTAGTTTTAATTGCGTTTTTTCTCGCTCTCTTTTGCTTATCGTAGAGTCACTTTTATTTTGCATAGCCCCCTTCGTATTAATAAACTGTTTGCTTGCCACGGCTTTTCTCTCTATTTCGTGAGAGTTTTTACATTGATACAAGTCGCCTTTTTCCTGCGAAATTCGGTGTATTGGTGTGTGATTTATTTAAATAATCCTCCCTCCCTCGTTCCACCATTTTAATTTTAATATACTTATATATAACTCATTAGCTTTTCTTCAAATTAGATTAACATTAATTCTAGCAGGTATACATTAAGGATTTTAGCAATTTTAAACAGGTATTTTATACTTTATAGCACTGCACGTGTCCCAGGTAAAGTACGACTTATGCCACATGTATTGCAATATAAGATAGTAATTTTTAAAGATTGATTTGTTTTGGATTTCATATTGTTATGAGTGTGGTGACCCTGGTAGAAACTTTTCCTATTTTCAGGCCAGTTTTAAGCGAAAAATCATCATACTGGTCAAGAAATGCTAAACCAACTGCCCTGAAAAGCGTGTATTTAACGCACTTTTACTGCCCTGAAATTGGGAAAAACTGGCGATTTTTAAAGTAAAAATAATTATTGGATTATTATTGTTTATTGAGAAGGATGTTACTGTATTTTATAAATAATTAAAATGTCATTATTGAAATTCAATAACTGTCGTCATTATTTATTAAATAAAAGCTTTATCATAGGATTCCTCACAAAAATTCATCACTTAAGAACACGAATGAATTCAATTTACGTGATAGGTATAATTGGAAAACTACAATTGAACTTAATAATGTTTGAACCATCAGTGTACAGCACAAAAAAATGTTAAACATTATTTTACATCCTTCGAGGTTATAATGTTAACTTAAGTGAGTGAGTACGTAAATGGAAGCCATACAATCTTATTAGCCGATGTTTAAATCCATTCATCGCATGCCATCTGCATTGTATTGAAGCTAGGTATCTGAATTTTTGTACATATATTTGCAAAATTATGTAAAAATAAGTTACTGTAATACTTTTTACTCAACTTTCTCCTTTGGAATTTGAGGCTTGATAATAACTTTGCCTTTTTTCCAATGCAATAAAAAGAATTTTCAGTTTCAAAAGTCAGAAGAAATTCTCATTACGATGTCTAGTTTTCAAATTTTGTGGCTGCTATTATTCAGAAACTAATGTACATAAAATTAAAAGTTTATCACTTGAGATGAATTTAACATTAAATATTTTGTTTCATTATTGTAAAAGAAATATGCATGCAAAATATCAGATCTTTACATACATTAGTTTCTGAATAATAGCAGTCAGAAAATTTAAAAATACACTAGAAATCAGAAATACGACTGGCTAGATTTAGTAGATCCCCTGAAACAACTCTAACATGGAATTTGACACGGCAAATCCAAAATTTATCATAGACCCCGAGCTGAAAATTCCAAAGTTGACAGTTGAGTAAAAACTGTCATGATTTTAACTTATTTTTAAATAATTTTACAAATATCTATACAAAAATTGAGATATCTAGCTTCAATAAAATGCAGATGGCATGCGATAAATGGATTTGAACATCGGCTAATAAGTCTGTATGGCTTCCATTTACTTACTAACTTACTTGAGTTAACATCATAACCTTGAAGGATGTAAAATAATGTTAGATTTTATTTAATTAAAAAATAATCAATAACAATATGAGTGCCATTCATAAATCATTTTTATTTTATATTGAATATGTGTTATTAATATTATCCTGTATGATAACGCCAAAACGTCACATACATGCAAAGCGCTCTGTATGTATATAAGCAAAACTGGCCAGTTTTGCCTATTTTTCATAGATAAATAGGCGAAAGGATCTGGCCATCTCCTACCGACCAGACCATTCAGATTGGTAGGAATTATACCAGGAAAGGACCACAACTTTAGAATTACGACTTATAAATCTAACCGTGCAAGTGAATATTAACAATAAAAAGTTAATATGAAATCCTTACGAGGTTGCAATAGTTAAAGCCCTATCTGCATAAGCGATACTCTTGCTTAAGATTTAATTGATTTAATTTATGGTCAATAACTTATAATGTTGCATGAATTGAGTCGAAAGTGAGAGAATTGCTGTCACAGGGACAACCTGATATTGTGTGCATTGTGCGCATGGTGAAAACACGTAAGAACAAGCAGTTAGAACTAGCATTCGATACAATGACAGAACGGCATAACGAACTCGAAAAGCCCTTTTTCAAACTGAAGGGCGATGCCAGAAATGAGTCATTACTGGAGCCTCAAATGCTCGACTTCAGTGAGCAGTTGCATTAGATCATGCAATGTGTATTATCGAATATTGAGAAAAAGGAGGAAGCGATGACAGACGGGCACAAAAATATCAAAGAAGCCGAAAGTAACTATCAATCAGCAGTGGATTAGATAGAGGAGCTTAAAGGCAAAGTAAATTTGATTGGGAGGGAAGTCAACAGAGAAGAGAGAGATAAAGAAACTCGAAACTTGTGTATTAAGAATCGCAATAAAGCCTCGAGGGTACTAAATGAGTTGAAGCCCAATATCCAGGATTTAACAGCATCAGTACAAACCATCAAAAAAATGTCAGTTGATTAAGGAGCTAACATTGATGCTGGCTGCAACATTGAGAGAATACTTCAACGCTAAATGCAAAATAACTTACAAAAGATAATTGGCAATATGTAAAATCAGAAAGTAGCATTAGAGGAAAGGGTGGCTTTTCTAGAAAACGCAAACACAAATCTGATAGATATAATCAAACAGTGTGAGGAGGCTTATAAATATCATTGCAATTCTTTCAATATCATACAGTTTGAACTCGCGGATCAGGGCCAACAACTAAGAGATTTGAGAATTTCCAAGCTGGATCTCACTCAAAGCATTAAAAATTTGGAAAGCCGGATGGGAACTGCTGAGAATAAATTAGTCAAATATTGTGGTAGACGCACCAGGCGTTTTCTCAAGTTTCCTCGTAAATTCACACCCCATTACATTATTTTGTAATCTCTAATTTTCATTTAATGATAATTTCATTAAAGATAACCATAATTTACTTCTTTTTACACATAACTCTATCATTTTTAATTATCTGTTATATCGTTTTCAATCGTTATTTATAATGTAATAATCAAATATTTTCAAGGATATCATTTGGGATAATCGGTGATACGTTAGAGAATATGACTCTTTTGAGTTTGTTTATCAAGGGGCGGATGGTGACGGTTTTTTCTTCGATAATCAATGATTGGTACTTATCAGTTATCTTGTCGGTTAGTTCTTTCTTGGCGAGGAATATAGAGATGCGATCCTCGGATATCTTTGAAGCGAACAATACGTTTTTCGGTTATGTGAGGTCTCCGACGGCAGTGGTGTAGTCGGTGAGATTAAGGCCGTCTGCGCAGTCCACGAGTAGTCCCTGGTCGTGTTTGGGAAAGAGGTTTTTCTGCGCGATGGCTGCATAGTTGGATGGGCCCTTTCCAGTGAATGTTGGAATCTCTTTGGTGTTTGGTTGGCTTGTAGATGGACAAATCAGGGTGAACTCGCACGCAATTCACTCGCGGAGTGGGTTTCACAGGGCTGGGCCCTGATATTTATTGCTATATTAGCCAGCTATCACTCGTAAGCGGAGCAATTGATAACACCTCTGTATATATATATCCTAGACGAACTCCAAGTTACTCGCGGGTCGCCAATCACTGTCTTAAGAGCAACGGTTACCAAAGACGGATATAATCACGTCGGCAGCGATTTTTTCTGCTTGAACGATTGTACAGAAAACTCTCTCTTTCAAACTTTCCTTCCTTTTGGTAACTTGGGATTTTTAGGACTGAGTGATTTTGGATGAAATATATGTGTTAGACAAACTATATGGTCCAATTGTATCTGTATTTCCCCTTTATGAAACTGTCTACAATTCTTACAGAAAATCCTCGTTTGAAATCTGAATAATAAATACTATTGTCTCTGAATAATTAATTTGAATCTGTGAATTGGAAACTAATTGAAACAAATCTGAACCTCTGAGTAATAAATCTGAACAAAACTTTGGAATCTATAGATCCGCCGGCTTCTCTGCCCGATCACGGAGTGAGAGAGCAGCGTGGTTCGAAAGCGCTCGGAAGAGGTTCCGGACCTCCCACGCTGTCGCCAGCTTACTTCCCCTCAGCCGCGTTACAATGTCGACGCTTGTTGCACTCATTAGGCCTTACGGGGCCTGGCAACTAGTTGCGTGCCGAAACTGCAACGTAGCTCCGCACGTGCGCTTCTAGCCGTTGGCGGGGAATTTGTTTAGGTCAGCGAGATTCTTAGCCACCTGATACTTTTGTGGCCTTGAGTCTCGCTGTACCTTTTTACGTGTGGAACTTTCTCGATCTTACTTTTTTTTTAATTATTATTTCAAATGCGAGATCAGGAAAGTTGTCACGTAACAGATATAGAAGCCTTCAAAAGTTCATTAAAGAAGATGTCCTCTGTAATGTCCGTAATACTGGCATTAAACAATGCTGCATTAGACTGTTAAAACGAATAAAGAATCCAACATCGAACCAAATACCTCAGAACTCTGTAGATGAACACAAATAGATCCCAATCTCAACCCCAAACAAAACAAATACTCTACTCCAAGATGACTAAGCTAGTTCAATGAAACTTTAATAGCTTAAAAGAACAATACGAATCATTACAGATTTTAATCGCCAATGAAAAAGCAGACATAATCTGCCTACAAGAAACCAACCTAAAGTTAAATAAAAAAATAAAATTAACAAACTTTTCCAGTTACAACAAAACTCGACAGAACTATCTCGCAGCCGGCGGTGGGGTCAGCATTTTAATTAACAACTATATATACAGCCATGAAATTATACTAAACACGGGATTAGAAGCTATAGCTACACAGGTTCTGATAAACAATAGAATGATCACTATATGTAACATATATTTAAGTAATAAATACAACTTAAGTAACACGCAATTTTTTTTTTACGTGGCATTTGGAACTCGAAAGTTCATCGCCTCATCTACGCAAGCCTTCCACGCTGCCCTATCTTGTGTCAACCCCACCCAAGATGTACCTCTCCGATCGACACCCACCCGTCCTATTTCTACTAGATCCGCTTTTACGTTGTCCTCCCATCTTAGTCTATCGACCTGCCCTTTATGACACGCGCTGTCGTACGGTCGTCTCCCATTCTCGCTACGTGCCCTGCCCATCCTAATCTGCGTGATTTTATTATTCTGTTAATATTTGGTGACGAGTACAGATTGTGTAACTCATCATTGTGTAGTCTCCTCTATTTTCCGGTTTCCTCATCTTTCTTCGGCCCATATATTTTTTGCATGGCTTTATTTTCAAATATCCTAAAACGGTTGTCCGCCTGCTCAGTGAGAGCCCACGTTTCGCACCCGTACAGAACCACCGGCAGTATTATTATCCCGTATATTCTTATTTTAACGTTTTTAGACAACAACCTCGACTTAAGTAAAATACTCACGGCGTAGAAGCAAGCATTACCCGAATGGAGTCTCTTGTTTATTTCGACATTAATCTTTTTTCTATCATTTATGGTCGTACCCAGATACCTGAATTAGCTAACCTTTTCAAAAGTAAAATTCCCAACTCTGAGATCTCCCTCCCCTCTGCAGATGCCTAATTTATCCACAACACAGGCCTACAAAAAAATGAACTTGTATGTCCCTCGACAAAATCCATGTACTCCTATGTATTTTTGCGCTGAGACCGAATCTGGCATTTGTTTAACCTCAGCACGTCGGGTTCAAAGGTATTTGAAGGTCAAATTGCAGAAATCAGCAATAACCAATACAAGACATCTATCTGTTAAGTTTTGGGGGGCGCTGAATCCAAATCCGGTATTTGTTTTTCTCCATGAGGTAAGTTAGAAGATCAGTTTAATGTCAAAGCTGTGTACTCTAGGAAAATGAATTTTTTGACTGCAGATTCTGAAAGAGCGGGAAATTTGACGTCCAGATAGATATTCAATTTTTTTTAATATAACCCTCAAGGTCATATGAAGGTCATTTAATCTTGTTGGATAGAGGATTCGTATGACAATAAGATAATGGGTTTTTTATGGGGCAAACGAATAATAGAAAAAAAACTACTTAGACTCTCGGCACTACCGGGGGGTCTCTTCTAGGTAGCGATTCGAAACCTAATCTATTTCCTGCAAATCTTCAACTGCTTTCTTCTAAGTCTCGTACCCAAGTGTTGGAGTCACCTCGGCGAATTTCGACACGAGGTCTCGCATACAATTGCGCGCATGCGCTATACATACTTCATTAATTTATTGTTGTTTTACAAGCTTTCTGACAGAACATTTTGCTCAGAAACACACTCTCGCGAGCCAGTATCACTCCTTCATTCAGTACATAATTTTCGATTTGCAAATTACATTATCTCATTCTGGTTAAATAATTCGCATGCCCATACAACGACTCTCACACACACACGTTCGGCTTATCGGTGAGCTGCGAGCGGGTCCGCACGACACGGTTTTCCCCCTCCCAGCGGTTCGCTCTTTCCTTACTCACGCTGGTTCGGCGCTACGCTGGCTTCTTCCACGTAGTGTATGCGTGTGGACCGACGGGATTGTAGTAGTAAGGCTGGTGGCGAAGCTACGCAGTATAGCGTTGCGTGGTCTGCCTCTCTCTATCTCTCTCTCTCTCTCTCTCTCTCTCTCTCTCTCTCTCTCTCTCTCTTTCTTTCTTTCCGACGGGAACTAGTGGAAATCATCCGACTGCTATTTCTCTCTCTCCTTTCTACAAAACAGATTTACAATTCTATTAGTACCAACTAATAGAGTGGTACAGCCCCGGTAGAGAGTAGCATGGAAGAGAGAGAGAGAGAGAGAGAGAGAAATTTCTACCTCGACGGTCACCCCGTCGCAGTGGTCGAGGAACGCTTAAAGATTATTTAAGAACGCGACGGAAGGTTGCCTACTTAGCTGCCAATTCATAAAACATGGTTCAGTGCCATACACTTTCTATATCTTTCTTTTAAGTATATCAATAAATAATCTTGCACGTTAATACACTTTCAGTCGCGTATAACGAGGCGACCTCTGATGTTACTGGATTGCATCACGCTATATGGCCAGAAGATAAATGTAAATAATTAACAATAATAAATGTAAATAATAACGCAATAATTGTAAGTACATAAAATGAGGGATGGATGTGAGATTTTTCTTTATTAAATAAAAATATATTAGTTTGTAGTACAAAATTTTTGTTATTTTGTAAGGAAAATTTTATATTCATTGTATAAATAAATAAAAAAACAAATTTAATCATATATTTTTTTAAAAATAATGAATATACAATTTTCCTTACAAAACTACAAAAATTTTACAATATACTTTTTAAAGAAACGCGACCTCGCAACATACACACTCACACACACCCGCGTGAATATAGACATTTTTTTACTTTCCATGGTATTTGGTACAATCATCGACAGCGATACCTAATTTTTTTCACATCATAATGAATCGGACAACGACTATCATTGATTTTTAAACCTAAGCGCGTATGCCCGACCTTCTGATTTGCTCCTCCAAATTGTATGTATTCATTATCGCTAGTTTTGATCATTTCTAATACTAATCTTATAGAAGCGTCCACGATACTTATACAGTCTATACAGTAGATTACCCTCGAGGGGCGCACACAATTACTACTGGTACATCTTATTTTACCGCACACTAGACGAATACTTTTGTAAAACCGCCCCTTTAAATTTGCCGTTATTTTTAAATTAATTCGCTTGCCCGCTCTGCACCCGCACACGTGCGCTCGGAAAAATTAGCCACTTGAGTAAGTACTAGGCCCTTGCACTTGCGCTTCAAGGATCCGCCGAGACACTTGATGCCAGATGCCACCACTCCGACTCTCTACACGCACTTTCTCCAACCCTATCCTCCGATACAGGCCTCACGTAACCGTGTAGCTACGATAAATCACTTACATTTAAATAAACATACACACGATATTTATTTATTTAAATATACAGACACGAAATCGAGTACTCACTCCCATACTCCACACGCCTTTTATATGCGTGTAGAGAGCGTGCGACACGCATTATATTTATTTATTCAGTTATTATTTAACAAATTATTATTTATTAATAATAAAATCTCATATAGTCTCTACGGCTCTAATAGTCGTTGTACACTCCCACACTAACCACGCCAAAATCACCATTATTTATTTAAAAATTATTCTCTCAGGCGGTCCGCGAGCGTCAGTCGGCTTCAACGTCCCCCCAGTCAGCCATCCCCTCCATACCTCGGCTATAGCGTCCCCCTGGCGCTAGCGGCAGTAGGCCACGCCCCCTGTCTGGTGGAAACGTCCACCTGCTACTATTGATCACTTCAATTAATTACAATGGTCGCGCGAGAGGACGGTGTTCGGTAGACGAGCCGAGGATTCGGTGGCACGAATATCGGCTTCGGCGTCTTTATAGTCGCGTGAAGAAATTCGTGAGATGTACGAAGATGTGAAGCACGCGTCGAGCATGATCTCCGGTGACCAAGGTCAAACGACAGAATCCGGTTGTTCCCGTCCCGTCCCTCCTAGCCAAGCTGCTCCACTCCTCGGAAGGCTCCTGGGTAGCTGCTTCTGGACGTTAAGCGGAGATTGAAGGTGCCAGCCATGAGAGTTGATTGTTTGGATGATGCTTGTCGACATGATACGTTTACCGTGATACTTTAGTTTGGTCTCCGCGCACATTTGTTTACTGCTTGCAAGTCCGAAATAGTCTACCTTTAAGCGCAGTGTTTCAAGCGCGCCTCCGCGCACGACTTGACTACATCGCGCTTGCATGCCGAGCTAACATCGCGCGACTAAACGAGCGCGCGCAATATGAATTGTCGCCTTGTCGCCTTGTCGATTCACGCATATGGGAGCCAAATGACGGAGAAACGTTCGCTAAAACTACTACTAGGCAAAATAGATACTAATAAAAATAAATACGTCGCACTTACTTCTATCCATAGTAGCCCTCGGTTACGTCCGGAACAAATGAAGTATGACTGACAATGAGAGGGGTCTCAAGGGGGGGGGGGGCAGAGGGGGGCTAAGGGACGGGGCGAGGGGGTGCTGAATCCCACCTTGATTCAAAACAACTACATAATATATAGGTGTGTGTGTGTGAGTATATATATATAAACACAAAATAAAAGTATTATTTATAAAGAATGCAATACTGTCACACGCAGGCCCTACTAAACTTAATATTCTATGAACTGATAGCAATGACTTTGCGATCGCCGGAGCCCTTTATCTAAATGAAAACGGAGTGAAGTCTTAAAAAACAGTGAAATAGCCTATTTCACGACTGAAATGGAGCTTTTAGCTATTTTTTTTAGTATCACTAAATTCAATGATTATTTGAGAAGGGCTAAAGTGTAGGTAAAGACTGATTACAAAGCACTGATATACATGTTCAGCTGTATATTTCAAGTCCGAGAATACGCCGGTGCATTATGACTATAAGGACATCGTCGCACCTGATTTCTTATCGAGACATCCAGACTATCTGCAAACTATAAGTAACCAACCAGGCGAGATATTAATATCAGCAATAAAAAAAAAGAAAACTAAGTCGAAATATGCTTAGTATCTTCAAAAATTACAAGACATACCAGGAAGAAGATTCGGCACTTTTTTACGTATATTGAAGTTTTCCGGAGGTACTTCTAACTTAAAAATTATTTTTCATTCATTATAATTACATTCCAAGTTGTATGGTTAAAAAAAATTTCTCCTTTATAGGAATGGTACACTCTTTAGACTCAAACAGAATACTATACAGAATTTAATATCGCTAACAAAATAAAGCGCATAATGTTTAAATCAAAGTTTGTGAAATATCAATCCCTTTCAGAATTCTTCTTCTGAATATAATCTTCTGGTGGTCAGGATGACCTTGAAGTTTACGAGATATCGTCTAGGTATAACTGCACTATATTGTTGTGAGTCAAAGATTAAAATACGATTATTGATATGACTGTGATGTAAGATGTAGTTCTGAAGACAACTGATTTCCAACAGAACCGTGATTTAAGGAGTAGCTACACTCGTTTTTAATTGTCTTCAATTGTGCCTACGGAGCAAGGTCTAACAGGGGCCATATCCCGGCTTAACGGAGAAGCGAGTGATCCAAAGATCATAAAAAATGGTGGTAGAAGGCATCACGGGTCTCATGCCAAAGACAGCGAAAGGGTACAAATATGCCCTCATTTTCCAAGATCATTTTACACGATCGTTTGAGTGTGCACCTCTCCGGAAAACTAACGAAAAAACCATATTAGCAGCACTCGAAGAACAAGTCATACAGTGCTTCGTAGCGCCAGAAGTATTTCACTCTGACAACAGTACAGAGTTTAAGAACGAACTGATCGACGAGTACCTGGCAGCACAAGGTATTCGGCACTCTTATAATCCACCGTATCACCCACAGACAAACCCCGTGGAGAGGGTTAATCAAAGGGTGAAAAAAAGATAGCAATGCACGCTGAAGTCAATTATCGCATCTGGGATGAACACTTGAACAAGATCGCGTTCTTGTACAATACGGCAGTACACGCGGTAACCGGAGTGACGCTTGCCATGCTATACTTTGACAGGCAGCTGAATGCACCTGCATCACTGAGACGAGAGCAAGACCGACAGACCATTGAACGAGAAAGGATCAGCGAATAGCAAGAACGGCTCGCTAGGCTCTCAGCCCTGCACGAGCAAGCGAAGAAGTTATCACAAGTAGCGCAAGATCGCTAGGTGGCGCACTTTGACAAACGACGTCGCCCTGTAGAGTTCAGGGTCGGCGAATTAATGTGGAAGCGATGCCATATATTCTCGTCTACAGCAGGAGAAGTAGCGGCAAAGCTCTTCCTACCCTTTATCGGACCGTACACCATAATCGCACAGGTCGGCTCTAACACGTTTAGCTTGCAAAAAGTTGAAAAGAAAGTAGAAGACCTAGTGGCCGCCGAAGAACTTTAGAAATACTACGGCCCCGAAGATAACGAAGTAGACGACGCAGCAACCCGACCACCTAGGGATGACGCGAACGAAGGAGCGACGAGCGACCGCCAGAAGTAAGCGTACTTGAGTAAGAGCTCGAGCCTGGAATTGTAGCGGCGACGGGAGACTGTGAGCAGGGACTGAAGCCTGGCCGATTTGTAACGGCAAGAGAGACCGAAACCCAGGCAAATCAGAGCTAGCAAGCGAAAATAGATTCTTTCCATCGCACGCGCGAGCGGCCACCCAAAAAACGAGATACGCGAGCGAAGGGCCCCAAGCACAAAGTTTGAGAAGCAAAAACCAGGGTGGCCACGAGGCTCCAAGAACCGCCTGCCGCAAGGCAGGGTAAGTGTGGCACCGCGACGGGCTCGCGCACAGCGCCATGTCATGAATCATAAATCACCCTCACAATCAATATTATAACATCATCATAATCACTGTATTCTTCTCCTCCCCTTTCTCCCAAACAGCTAGCAGAAGAAGATGGATCCGGACCAGGAGTGGACACTCGCGAAGCTTTGAGCCCGCACGTGCGAGGCCCGCGGATGATGCCTCTCGGCCACCATCGAGACCTGAACGGCTGGGCTCGAGTCGCAGTATCTGCGAAACTACGCAGACGCTGTACGTCTGGGAGGCGTCAGTGAGAATGACACGAGCGACGACGAACTCGAGATGGCTAGAGCCGAGCCGAAGAAAGAGGAGCGGAGTGAAAAAGATGACGCGCAAGGCGAGCAAGAGAGCCCCACGTCCACCAGTGCGCTGGACCAGCCTTAGACGCGGATTGTGAGGACGTCGAGGAAGAATTGGAGGAGTTGCGCTGGGCCATCCAGTGCCTGGAGGATTGGGAGGTCACAGTATCCTGTCAGTTTGACGAGTACCGCCGTCGGGCCGGCGAGAACGCGTACCCTGAGGCCTCTGTCTGAGAGGCGCGAATCCAAGACTGCCGAGAAAAACAGGTGGCCATTCGCACTACCCGAAGGGCTCAGGAGATCCGTCGCTGGGACAAACGTCAGCGGAAAACAAAGGTTTTGGAGAGGTTTGAGACTCTGCGCCTGAAGCGTGAGTAATTGGAGAGAGAGAAGGCCGAGGCCGCTGATCGGGCCCAGCAGCTGGAACAACAGACTTACCACACCAAATTGGACGAGGCAGCAGCAGGCGTCCACCTACGGCCCGGCGAAGAGCGAGCAGAGAGTACCCGTGGAAGTACGTGGCGAAGAAGTAGAGAGGAACAGAAGAAGATGTAGTTGCGGTGAATATAGTAATCGAAGTGTTCCCCAAATTCTGTCATTACCTTGATTCACCACCTTATTCATTTTCAGCATCATATGTCTCGCACAACGAGTTGCAGAGCACTTGTATGTCGCGCGATGCAAGGCGTTCTAGCAAACGATGTCGGCGGTCGACGCTGACAAGGGAACTCTGCGTGCGGGCAATGCTTCAGATATTCTATTTTGGATAAAAGCCTCTCGCGCTTTAATCGTGCGTTGTTTTGCTCGAGCAGCGAGAGACTGGAACTCCAACAACAGCCTACCATCATGGGTCCGCCTATGTCGCCGCCGAACGGCTTCACGCTGATTGTATAGATCGTTGAGTTCAGCGTTAACCCATGGTGGAGATCCCTTCTTTTTAGGTTTAAATTGCTTTAAAGGCGCAAGCCTGTCGATAACAGCCATGATGTTGTGGCTAAAAGAATCTAACTTATTTTCGACAGTCTTGTCCGGGCAACTGATGGTCGACCAGTCGCAAGCCTCGAGAAGAGACAGAAGCTCCTCTTGCCTGACGGCTTTAAAATCTCTATAAAAAAAGGACTCAGGACTGGGAGTTTTGACTTTGGGGCCCTAATTGTGACATCGATGATATTGTGTCTGCTTGGAAAGGTCGCCATCATGTTGTTCGCATCGAGCACTGCTTCATTGTCGTCAGTGAGTATCACGTCAATCTATGCGTGAGACTCCCCAACGTGGTGAATCGCGCCATGATCAATCAACTTTAGATTTAACTCGCAGGAAAGGTCTTTGATGAAGTTCGCGTCTTGAGACGCCGACAGCATATTCGCATTCAAATCCCCCATGATTATTCGATGGTCATAATCTACCGCGTGTGATCTTAGCTTATCTATTAAATCGGAACTTTCCTTATGGAGATACCCGGTGATCTGTAAATAACCGCAACAAAAATAGGAGGCATTTTACCCTTTTGCACCCTACACATAAGATATTCAGGAATACCTGGTTTGCCTTCGTCTTGCGTCGTTGGTGATGAGCACAACAAAGTCGCCTTGTAGCTATTATGTATAAAAAGCGCAATGTCTCCTCCCTGGGTATTCCTGTCCTGCCAAACAACCGAGTAGTAGTTGTTAACCTAAGCGAATACACCGTCGACGTTTGGCCCAAAACGCGACTCAACCACGCCGAAGAGATGGTAAATGGGACGATCAGTCGCCAGAAATTGGCGAAACATCTTCATATGCTTGTTTAGGGATGTTGCATTTAAAAATTCCGCCCAAAATTCCTCGCATTCTGTCTCTTTCGCCTTCCCTCCGTCTAGTCAAACCTCACTAGGAAGTTTTCGCGCTTCTTTGCACGATGGTTCCGCGTCGTTTGCGACATTACCGTCTTGTACCGCTGTCAGTCTATTTACATTAATACAAGTGCTAATATTATTTACATTAATACTAGTGCCAATATTATTTACATTAATATTAACACTGTCATGAGATGCAGCAATCGTGTGCAGGTCTGCTGTTGTCATAAACAAATGTGACATATCGCCGTCTTGTTTTTTAGCCAGAAAATGACCGCCTCTATGCCAAACATACTTAAAACCCAGACCACGTGCTAAACTCTTTGGAATTTTAAATTGGAGAAATAATTCTTAACTTGATATCCGATCCGATTTCAGAGACGAGACGTTTATATGTTAAAATATCGTACGATACACGCGTCATAAGTTAATCTTCATAGCACGGCGCACTATGTTTTATTTTGACTTTGGTATGGACAAAATTAAGTAGCGCCTCTTAGAATAAAGATGAAAAAAAAAGAATTGGAAAGCTTAAGGGTAATATATTAAGGGAAAATTAGTCGCGTTTCACCTGCACCCCATTTACACCATCGAAATTCACCCCCAATATAAGAAATTTGTATAAAAATGTACATTTACTGCTGTCTTTTTAAAAAAAATTGTTTTTATAGACACCGTGGGTGAATTTATATGTTTTTGGGTGGCTGAATCCAAATCCGGGGTACGTTTGTCTCTATCACGTCAGGGTCAAGGTTATTTGGAGGTCAAATTGACGAAAATCTGTAAAAAAATCTGAAAAAACGCATGTGTATATTTTTTTTGAGACGCTGAATTCGAATGCGGGATCCGTTTGTCTCTATTACGTCAGGGTCAATGTCATTTAGAGGTAAAATTGACGGAAGTCTGTAAAAAAATCTGAAAAAACGCATGTATATATTTTTTTGGGTCGCTGAATCCGAATACGGGGTCCGTTTGTCTCTATTACGTCAGGGTCAATGTCATTTAGAGGTAAAATTGACGAAAGTCTGTATAAAAATGTGAAAAACGCATGTGTGTTTTTTTGGGTCGCTGAATCCGAATACGGGGTCCGTTTGTCCCGATCACGTCAGCGTCAAGGTTATTTGGAGGTCAAATTGCCGAAAGTCCGTAAAAAAATCTGAAAAAATGCATGTGTATGTTTTTTTGGGTCGCTGAATCCGAATCCGGGTCGGTTTGTCTCTATCACGTCAGGGTCAAGGTTATTTGGAGGTGAAATTGACGAAAGTCTGTAAAAAAATCTGAAAAAATGCATGTGTATGTCTTTGGGTCGCTGAATCCGAATCCGGGGTCGGTTTGTCCCTATCACGTCAGGGAAATCGATAAAACGAGTTTTGTGGAATCGACATCCGGTAACAATTTTGACCTATTAGCTTCGAAATGGTCACTTCAAGGTTATTTGAAGGTCAAAATTAAATTTTGTTTGTAAAAAACTATTTTTTACACAAGCTATACCTTATTAGCAACTATTCTTCCTAGTTTAAAAACGCAAAAACGATTGTACAATCCAACTGTGATTTTATAGATACATTTTTTTAATTCTTCTCATTTTCAGCTGTTTAATGCATTTTCTCTACATGCATAATTATTAACAGACACACAGTATATATACATATATATATAAATTATTTACCTCTGTAATATTTAGTTTTGTCAAGTTTTGATATATTGAATAATTTATATGTTTACACAGATATATACTTTACCTCTGTAATAATTAATTTCGTCAAGTTCTGATATATATAGTTTGAATAATTTCTATATGTATAGATATATAATTTACCTCTGCAATGTTTCATTTTGTCGAGTTTTGATATATTAAGTAATTTATATGTATATAGATATATAATCTACCTCCGTAATATTTAATATTTTTAAGATTTGATATATATATATATATAATTGGAATAGTTGCTATATATATATAGATATATAATTTACCTCTGTAATATTTAATTTTGTCAAGTTTTAATATATATATATATATATGGGTGATTCTCTGTGAGATCAGCCGGCCAACATTTTTTTCTTCTGTAATCCGCAATAAATATGTTCTAAAAAGTGTTTCCGGTGAATATATTGAATTTGAGATATATTCATACACAATTTTCTATTTTCTTCTAGTATTTAATTCAATTTGTTTGAAAATGTCTGATGCATGTTTATTTTTTCAGTAAAACTTGGCCGTAAACATCCTGATCCCGTCGTTGAAACTGCATCGTTATCAAGTGTTGAACCAACAGATGTTTGGTATAAGTTCTCTATTCCAGACGAAACTATTCTATCAGGTGCCTTATCTGCACTTCAACTTGAATCAATCACTTATGCATCGCAACAACATGAGCATCTATTACCAGATGGTTCACGAGCTGGATTTCTAATAGGTGATGGCGCAGGCGTTGGTAAAGGCCGAACTATTGCTGGGATTATATTTGAAAATTATTTAAAAGGTAGAAAACGAGCGATTTGGATTTCCGTATCAAATGATTTGAAATATGATGCTGAGCGTGATCTGAAGGATATTGGAGCATCTAAAATTGAGGCATGTGATTAGCTCTTATTCATTTTTTAATACAAACAAAATATTTAAAATATCTTAGAAATGTTTTAAGACATTTTGTTATATCTCACCCGCAGGCTTTATCGCACAACCCGCTCTACGGTGCTACTGCCCACCGCGCCAGTAGTAATGCGCCCGGTCGCTAGGCCACTAGCGTGCACTTCTTAAAATAAAAAAGCGTTTATGCAGGCATATAGAGGCGCCAATGCCAGCGATATTTCATTCCCCTCCTAGATCAGATCCCGGATCTTAGAGTAGAGCTCGGTGCCTTGACAGCGTGTGCATATTACTGAGTAGATCACCAAAAGAGATATTTGAAAGGTCTAATATTTAAAACAAAATGATTACTCTCGTAATTATCTAAATCCCCGTCCATCACTTACGACCCCACAATCCGTCACGCGCGTCGAGGGCCTCCCACGCCGCCATGCGGTCTAAATTGAAACTCACCTGGCTTTAGTTCGTTTATGCCTGCATGGAAAGAATTTTGGTGCAACGACGACGCGCAACACCGGGAGTCAACGTCGCAGATCGAGCCGGAGCTCAGAAATCAGGATTGCAGCACGCAGGCGGATCTGCTACGCCGTACCTCTATTCTGTCTCAGCTGAGGTTCTCCTCCAGCGCTCTCCTCTCCAGCGGCTCTCATTGAGCTGAAAATCATCAGTCGGAAGATAGCAGCCAGTCTTGCAACGTCGTGCTGGTCTCTCCAAACAAGAGGAAGCAGACTCCGACAAAGGGAAAGCCGACAGCTCCAAAAGTGCCAAAACTTCGTGAGCTGAGGGCCATCTCCAACAAGATCCTCGAGTCCCCGCTGTTGTTCTCACTAAGAAATAAATTGACCCGCGTTTCTCCCCTTCCAGTGTCTTTGGCCGAGGAGACGGCCCCGGTATAGCCTATGGCTTTGGCAGCACTTGATTTGACGGTCAGCGACTAAAGCACTCCGCGTCTCTTAGTCATTTTTTCAGTGGACCTATCTCTCTTTGGGATTGGCTCCAGAATACACACGTACGTAAAACCCTCTAATGGATGTTCTATGCCTTCAGCCGTCGGGGTGAGGAACGGGGCGCCTACCCCCTCCCCCTCCTTGCACCGTACGCCGGCTTCTCTCTCACTGCGCACCTCCTCACGCAGCCTGCAAGTTTTGCGTTTTATTTGCGTTACGCCTGATTACTTAGAGATTCGTGCGACAACGCAAACTGAAATTCGTGCAGCTTTCACCGGGTTTGGTGGCCCTCCCTTTTCCAGACTGAAACGGTCCGGGCAGTGTTAGTTAGGAACCGCATATAAATTTTGAAACCCGAGAATTAGTACATTACAACAAGATCTATATAGGACCTGCCATCACCCTGCACTGTCAGTTGACTGATCGCAAGCCTTCCCCATTTTCTAGAGTGGGAGAACTACTAGAGGAGAGCTGCTCGTGAGTATCGGGAGCTGTGCAGGGGAATCTACTTTACAGGCCTCACATACTTAGGGAAGTCACTCGGCTTTATATCAGTATGTGAGTGTTAGTAGTAGTAGTATAGTATTAGCGCAAAGATTGCGTGTAATTGTCACTAAATCATGATTTATATACTCGAATCAAAATAACTTTAGAAATAAAAAAAATTAGCCCACGTATAATAGTATACAAATCAAAGTTAAACTGAAATTTTGTATATTTTATTTCTATAAGTATTTGTATTTTTTTTAATATATTTTTTTGTTTAATTAATTTATCAAGTGATAAATCACTCGATCAATCACTCGAAAAATCACTTGATAAATCACGTGATAAATCGAGTGATTTCTTGCGCCATGGAAACGTCCGTGTCTGTTTTATTTATTTATTTTACTGCATAGCGTCCAATGTGTGTATTTGTTTCTATCCTTATTTATTATTGTCTTGTGTAGTGTTTGTATCTGTATGCACGTCCACTACTAATTTATGTATTGAAATATATATTTCCTTCCTAGTAAATGAGTTTACATTGTTCGTGGCTTATTTCATAAATATATTCTTGTTTTCCGTTTTCTGTAGGTATAAGATGTCCGAAAATTCCGCTTGATACGTTTTGTAAATTTCTATTTTACATTGCATTACCGTAACTTCTCGGAACCCTGCTACTTGTATCAGCTCGCTGTTGCCGCTTGTTGAATTGACAGGTGTATTGTGGAAGTCGCATTCCCCTAAGCAGAGATTAGTAGAGAGATTGCCGATGCCTTGTTAAAAAAGCGTGACGAATTAGACCATAACGCCACTTGTGGCGTTCGATCGAAATATACGTATCTAGAAAGAATCAACCGCGTCTGACGCGGCGGAGGAAAAATGACGAGCGGTGACTGTATAATTTGCGCACCTGCGCCTCGCGGTAGTTTCAATAAACGCTAAATAACTATTTAGCATGATATTGGGCTAAAAAGAATATTTAAACAACAACATGAGTTCAAAAAAACTTATTAATTTTAAAATTTTAGTTTTTCAGGCTGATTATAGTTAAACCAGAATAAACAAATTAATCTCAAGCTTAAACTTTTCTACTTTCTAATATGTAATAATAATAAAGAATATATTTATTATTAATCTTTCGCCTTCTTCCTAGAAAGCGTTGCAATAGTAATTTTTTGAGTTTGTTTCAAAACATGTAGGAAATGTGTTCCAATGCATTTTTAGTCGTAAAATAATGTTTTTAGAAAATGTGCGTACAGATATATGTGTGTGTGTGTCTGTGCGGTCGTTCGTATACACCTGTATCTTAGCTTCTACTTAGTGGATTTTAGCCCATTAAGTCTCATTTAATTTGTTTTTACTAGTACATGGTGGAAAATCAATTCAATTTCATTTTTTGATCGCGTTATTTTTTATATTAATTATGTAGTTCTGAGATTTCAGTTTTTAGGCACTCGGCCCGTATAAAGAGTTTCGAAGAAACGTCTTATACTCAGGGCGAACGCCTGTTGGATTTGACCAAAAAGTTGTTGTTTTTTTTTCATTTTTTTCTGTGCCATTTTTTACAAAAAGGTTTTTTCATAAAAGTACTCTGGGTTTTTTGTAGTAAATAAAGTTTATAACAAATTTACAGTGTAACGGTTCAACTTTCCCCAGGATTTGGACAGTCAGTCGGTTCCAGGATCTGGATTGGGGAAAGGGGCAATAAAAGAGTATGTTCTTATGTTTTTTAATGTTAACAAACTATATTTCCTTAAGTAGATAATAGTAATAGGGAATCAGTTGTTAAATCCCGTCTGAAACAGAAATCAATTATGCGTTTGGTTAAAAATATTTCACCTTTATAAATGGAATTGTTTAAACTAGCGCTGTTAACAATTTACGCGACTTCGCTACAACAATGCGTCGGTGGTTACGGCTACGGTGTTTCGGTACGGTGACGGTATGGCGGATCGGTGATGGATTTGGAGGTTAGGATTTCATTCGGTACGGTGGAGTCGTGTGCGCACGACTATACCGATCCGGGTGACTTACGTAACAACAATCTCGACCGCCCTGTGTGCGCACAGTAGCGGCCAGGATAGTGTAACGGGATTTTGAGGTTATCCCTCGGATTTATGAAGTCGTGTGCGCACGGCTTCACAAATCTTCGTCGCTCGTCTCGTTCCTCTATTTATCCTGTGTGCGCACAGAGATAAAGCGAGTCGTGAGATGTCGGCGTAAGGCTGGCTTTGTTGATTAAGATTTTTACGGTGGCACCGGGATCGCCACGTGTGCTCACGCAGACGAGGCTCGATGTCTGCAGCTCGTCTGCAGCTCGTAAACGCCCTCGCCTTCGGCTCGGGCTAACTCGCCTTGACTCGTACTGCAAAATCCACACTCGGCCTAAAAAAGCCCACTTTACGCCCTTGGTACACAATATACTATTATATTTACGTGGATAACAGTTTTTATTTTCTTTCATGACAATGGTATAACACGGATAAATATCGCAGTCTAATGCTTTTGTATCAGCAATTATTGCTTTATATTGCCGTCTTGTGTACTCGTTTGTAATTAAGAAAGCTAAGGTCGAACTGGGCGTATGCCTTTCTCGAGGATCATTTATTTCGTTTTGTTCATCCTGTCTGTTGTTACTTTTCAAATTGATCATATTTTTTGTGATAGATATTACTGTCTCATTATAGTTGGGATCACTGAGCAGATTATGAGCTCGTATACGCAAAGTTGATTCTAATGCATTTTTCAACGTACTTCTTTTTCGACCACTGTTAATGCTAAGTCGACCGCCTTTTGTTGGCCTTCCTTTTACGTTATAATTCGTATTATTCTTCCTTTTTCGTCCCATATTGTACCTCTGATTAATTGGAGTAAAATTCACAAAAAGCTCTAATTTCGAATTATATTATTATCATACGGGTTTATATTTTGATAACTGAACTTATTGTAAAGAATATCTATAATACACAAACAAACAAAAATTATTATTTTAAAAGTACTATAATTTAAAGTAACTTTAAGATAACTATTCTCGTAAAATCAACAAATAAAATGTAAAATTTTAACAAATAAATTTATGACAATATCACTCAAATATACAAAGACGGTTACTTAAGTTTCTTATAATATGTTAATAGTAGCATTCATTATATTGCAAATACAACAGTTACTTAAAAAATTATAATTATTGTGATAAATAAAATAGTTGAAATAATATTATAGAGAAATGTTACTCTTTTAAAAATTTTAAATACACTAATTTTTGGATACTTTTATAAAAAAAATTATGGCTTTAAATGAGTTTTAAAATATTGCTTTACACTTACCTTTATTTTATGTCATGATTACACGTGAAATGTACAATTAATTAAAAAAGTTAACTCCACTTATGAAAATCGCGTTTTAAGTAAATGTACGTATGAAATATTTTATTATCTCTTTGCTATGAACACATCAACTGTCAAAGTTATACTAATACTCATGACACGCTAAAATTACATTATGAACAACATTCTTTTAAAATAATAGGTAAAATTTCAAGAACTGTAGTTCTGAGGAAGAAGAAAACAAGTCAGGAATCGGTGAAGTACACAGTTCTAAACAAAGCAAAACATTATTGCCGATTTATATAAATTTCAAAATTTAAATAACTACTCATTTATGCAGATAAATGTGATTGAAAATTGCAGGGGTGGTTATAAAGTTTTGGACAAACTCATTTCAATGTATTGTTTCGCCTCACAGGAACCTAATTATAGATTAATTATTATATTATAGATTTTATTATTTATTTATTTAAAAAATAAAGTTTTATATTCTTGAAAGAACCGGGGCTACATAGGCCAAAAACATTATTAATAATACATACATAGCATAAATATTAACTCGTTTGCATATACCAAATTTATCAAAACATGAGAATATTTGATCAAACTTGAAAATACAACCGAATGACTAACATAATTATTTAAGGGGATATCTGCGACAAAAAATATGAGCCAAAACACTAATTAAATTTAAGAAAAGCAAGGTGTCATGCATAGTTGTAAGCTCGTTTAAAGTTTTGTAACCCCCCTGCAATTTTAAATCACGATTATCTGCATTCATAACGTGTTATTTAGAGTTAGAGACGATCGAACGTTCAAGAGGACCTAAAATAAAGTTAGATTAGTGATTAGTGGGATAAAACACATAAAAAATAAGCTTTTTATCTAATTTTTTGCTTACTTTTGCGAGTCTTATCCGAGTAAAACTTCTTTTTGGAGTATTTTTTGAGGTTATGAAAGAACCGGGGCTACATAGGCCAAAAACAATGGTAGATTCGTGTTCAGCGGGCAAAAATACATAAGGATAAGCTTTTTTCCCATTTTTTCTCTGCTCCAGCAAGTATTAAATAAAGAGTTGTTTCCTTTTTTGCGCTAAAACGCACGCGCTCATTCGTAAATGTGGGTCGTATGACGTATTTATTATACAGTTTATGTAATCAAACATATTTACCATCAGCATTGTAAAAAACATAAAATGACAGAGTTTTATAACTGTATAGAACGAGAACAAATCCTACGGAGTCATAAAAGACAAAATTTTGGCGATTCTACACGTTTTTCCCGATTTTCTGAAAAAAAAATCCTACAAAATTTTAAGGGACAGATTTGAATTCAGCGGGAAAAAATACATTAAAATATCGTTTATAAACATTAAATAAAAAAAAATTCCATTGATCTACCGTGACTTTTGTGATTTATTTTGCGAAAACCGTTAACTTTAACGAGTTATCCTGGACCATACAGTAAACATCAACATTTCTGGTCATTTTTCTGTGATTTCTGATAGTTCGAACATCATCTTCCAAAAATTTCATGTTGATCGACCGACTGGATTCGGACTTATTTGATTATGAAACAGGAAAAGTCGAAATATCCCATAGTGCAGCGTTGCGAGTGTGTGAAAGAGAGTACGAGCGCTTGCGGCCCTACAAAGGCGTAATTAAAATTTTTTTATGGATTTCACTCCGATTATACGAATTCGATCTTTCGTTTTATTCGATTTCCTGTGATACTCTGCGTCACAGCGACGCGCTTAGGTGTGCAAGTGTGTGCGTAGAAAGGTTGTATTTTTGCAGCTTAAGTTGTAGCAACAAGAAATCTAGGGGCTATCTGGAGTGAGTGCGTAGGATAGGGAGCTGCCACGTCGTTGTTGCGCAACCGCGTAAACGTCGTTTTGACGCAGAAGATACACCAACATGGCGAAGAAAATAGAGAAGGTTGTCGAGAATTGGTGCTTGGGCATCGACGAAGAAGAGATGGACGATGCCCTCGAAATTATGCAGTTGAAGCCAGACGGCAAGCGATTAGATCGCGTTGCTAGGTTGAACAGGTGGCTCCTCTGAGAGTATACCGAGTCACATATTAAAGAAAGCCTGGACGCTTTGACAGTAATGGCGCGAGTAAAGAGGGAAGAACTGCTTAAGTCATTCATCGACGCAACGGCTGAACAAGTATCGACACGCTCGATTTATACGGGTGATTATGACGCCGAACAGCCGCACCCTCTGAAGCTGTTACAACAAGAAATCGAGGCCAACGAAATCGTGGTGATGACGGCGATCGAGATGAACTGCGGCCAACCAACGCAAGGATTAGGCCAACCGATAGGGCCTAATCTACAACTGCTAAACGCGATGACAATGAGAAACGCCTTCGCAGAAATGCCAGTCACTGAGGAGAGTGAACAGGCACAAGCGCCAGTGTCGACGCCGGAAGACCAAGCCAGGTTAACGGCGCAAGAGGCGCAGGGTCGAGACCCGAATATAATCATCACGATAGAGGTGCCGACAGGGAATCTGGTCACGACAGTAACCACGACAACGACGACGACGACAACAACGACAACGTCGAAAACTACGGCAGGCGAAGGCCAAAGCGAGTACGTCTTCCAAAACGGAATGTTCCGCAGTGTGAAGGTCACCGAACCACGCGCAGTCATAGGCGCCGCGGCAGTGACTGGCGGCTTAGACACCAGATCTCAGCAAAGCGCTGCAACAAAGAGCAATCAACTGCTAAACAGAGGGTACAGTAAAGACGAGCGTTACAGCGTACAATACGCCCAGAGTCACGAAATATCAGCGCAAAATTCGGTAGCTCAGAATGACCTACTAAGTCAGTCGATAGCAAAGAATACCGCAACGATGAGGGCGCTGATGTGCAAGATGGAGGCCATGATGTCACATTGGCCGACTAACATAGCGTCTAGTACAAAGGTGGAGCCACCAGCAAGCAAGAGTAATCCACAGAACTCACGCAAAGCCGGTCATGTGAATTTTCAAGACACATACAACATAAATCACATGAGTCACAGCAGCTTCCGCAAAGACGCGAGCGCGGTGGCTGGTGGAGCCTCCAACTCTTGGATCCCGGCGAATCCTCTCTATCCGCAACCCCAAGTAGTTGCTAGGGGGGGGGGGGGGGGGACAGGAATGCGAATACGACGAACGTGCATACGCAAGCGCTGAGTGACAGTAGCAACTACGATGGATCGCAAAGATAGAACAACAGCCCCATCGGTCCTGCGGTGAACAAATGGGGCAATAAGTTCACCGGGGACTCATCGTTAAGTTAATCACAGTTCATGTTGCAGATGGACGCCAGTGACACCGGTCTCAGCGCGGTACTTTTCCAAGTAATCAACGGAGAAGAGCGGGTTTTGGAATTCGCTAGCCGCACAATGTCGAAAGCCGAAAGAAACTACAGTGTCACAGAGAGAGAATGTCTCGCTGTCATCTGGGCTATACGGAAGTTCAGACCTTATATTGAGGGATATCAATTTAAGGTCGTTACGGACCACAGTAGTTTGCGGTGGCTACGCAACTTGCATAATCCCACCTATCGCCTAGCAAGATGGGCGCTAGAAATGCAGGGCCACGTCTACACTGTGGAGCATAGAAAAGGCCTGCTAAATGCCGTACCAGACGCATTGTCGCGTATGTACGAAGAAGACGCAGTACCAGTCGAAGCAGTCGGATGGGTAAGCGAAACCCTGGACGAATGGTACCGCGAAAAGGTCCGTGAGATACAGCTGCATCCGAGCAAAGATCCGCTGTATAAAATGTACGGCGGGCAGCTGTACTACTTCTACCCAGATGAGAAATTGCCAGCGTCTATGAATGACGAGAGGGCATGAAAAATCGTCGTGCCAAAAGAAAAGCGAGCAGAGATCTTGAGAGTGTCACGACGAGCCATCAGCCGGTCACCAGGGGCGTGAGAAAACTTGTGCGCGCGTTGCAATATATTATTACTGGCCCAGTACGTACACCGACGTCGCTAAGTATGTTTGACGATGTTTCGTTTGTCAGCAATGCAAAGTCATGGCAGATCATCGCAGGAGATGTCATGGGACCGAAACCAAAGACCGCTCGAGGAAACGAATATATCCTCATATTCGAAGACTTGTTCACCTGCTGGAGAATAGAGTGCATTCCGATTAAGCGGGTGAACGCGAAGATAATCCTGCAGCACCTCAGAGAGCGGGTCTTCTTACGGTACGGTGCGCCAGAGGTATTCCTGTCGGACAATGGCACCGAGTTGAAAAATAAGGCCATTGATCAATACCTCAAGGAACAAGGCGTGTAAGACACGAGTTGACGCCACCTTATCACCTCCAGGCGAACCCAGTAGAGAGAGTAAACCGCTCCATTAATAATATGGTGCGCGCGCTGATCGAGGAGAACCATAATACATGGGACGAGCTCTTGAGCGACATCGCATTCGGGTACAATACCGTACCTCATTCCTCGACGGGCGTGAGTCCAGCCATATTGATGTATGGGACTCAGCCGAGGAAACCTTCTGCAGCGACGCGCGATCGATGCATGAAATATCGCGTGTGGGATTTATCCCGTAGCATCGCGAAGTTAGCGCCACCATATATTGGGCCGTATAAAATAGTAGAAATACGCAGTAGAGCGAAGAAAATAGTTGATGTAAGCGGGCTAGTCGGGGTGGTCTAGAAAGGTCGGGTGAAGAGAAGGAGGCGCGTGCGCTCGTTGCGCCACGCAGCCCGCTGGCGTCAGTGGAGTTTGCTCCTTGGAGAGCGGAGTGACGAAGAGGCCTGCTGTAAAGCAGGCGGTGAGATGGCAGGCAGGCAGAAAGGGCCTGCTGAGGCTTACAGTCCTTGACTTCTTCGTTGCCTAGAGAGCGGACACTGCTCAGACCTCTCTAGGTCGACTCTGGTATTGAGTCTGGACGAGGGAGGGCCGCCCAACCCGGTGTAGGTTGCACCATCCAATTTACAAAGGGGAAAGTGGGGAGTCTTTTTCTTTTTGTTATTACGGGCCCTATCCCAAATAGGGATCGGTCCACTCAAAAATGACTAGGAGGCGCGGAGCACTTTAGTCGGAAGTCGTGAGATCAAATGTCACCGAGGCCATGGGCTCCGGAGGAGTTTTCTCCTTGACCAAGGGTGCCTTACCTAGGGGGAGTAGCAATGGGACCTTGAGGATCTCATTAGAAGTGATCCTCGGTTTGCGACGCTGTCCCGGGAGTCTGGGAGCAGTTGGCCTTCGCTTCGTCGGTAACAGTTTCCCTGTCGGCGGCCTCCTCTTCCGTGGAGAAATGGCGACGCTCCTGCGCTGTGCTGTTTGCGCAGACTGCTTGGCCGCTATTTTCCGATTGATGATTTGTAGCTGCGTTGTCGGATTTGCGGCTGCCGGAGTCGGGGTTGCTCGATGGTAGAGGCGAATGTCCCGAAGGTCTGGATCAATCGTGGGCCGCGCAGGGATATCTATCAGCTGCAGATGTTCGGGCCATTCGGCGTTCAGCACGTCGGATGATGATCCTGGGGTGTGTTGCCTTGATCCTGGCGGTGGAGTGGCGGGCAGCGGCAGATCGGTTTGAGCACTGCTGTGCCGGCGATCTGGTGTGGGATCGGTCTGGGCGGCGGCGTCGGCAGTGGGAAACTTCCGATGCTGGCGTCGCTCTGAGATGAGCGCTCGGTTAGTCTTAGCGAGCAGCAGGTGCAGCAGGTTGCACTCGGCCCTCAGCTCCTGAAGAGCTCGGAAGGTCGGCTTCGACATACGCCGAGTTAGCGCTGAGAAGTGCTGATTAGGGAAGGGAGGATAGAAATATACGAAGTATTTTTCTTTTTCGAACAAAAATCAGATTTTATTGCGTTACAGTGTACTGTGCAAGTAGCCTAGGCTCCGTTGCTGCCACTCAGACGCGGTCTGATGCGGGGTGGGGGATGCCTCGGCCTGGAAACCGGCCCGCTTATATGCCCTCCAAGGCGCTGCTCCTCTTTGGGGAGTACGGCAGCCGCCTAGCGGCCGCGCGCGGTACTAGCGGTGCTGTGGGCGCGCCGCGGCGCTGTCGAGCGGGTTGCCGACATCCAGGGGCTTGTGCGAGAGAGCCTGCGGGTGGGTTATAACAATTCCCCCCTTACATAGAAGGCTCTCGAGCACGGACTTGGCTAACTTGCACTACATAATCTGTTGTTGTTGTTTGTTTTACTTGTCATAGTTCGTTTTGTCGTAAATAAAAGATTTTGTTCGACAGCTGTTTACATGGTAACTTTGTTGGTAACCTAAATCCGCTCGCATGGTTTTTACACAAAATCCTAAATCTAATAGGGCGCCCTTAAAATTATTATATCGCAGAAAACTCACTTAAACACTAATTCACTTAACCGCAGTCTTGGCTATTACTTCACTGAGTGTTCTTTTTTTTGAACGTCGTGTGCTTTAGACACGGTAATTAACTTTCTTCCGCCGACGAAGATTGTATCGCGGGCGTGATTCGGTGTCGTCTTCGGGATCTGAGGTGACCTCCTTGCTGTTCCTTGGAGCGGCGTGGATACATGCACTCCTCCTGGGTGCCTGGAGATGAAGTTTCTATTTGCATGTCTGCGTGCGGGGCATCCTTCTGGATGTCCTCGAGTTGAGCGTCCGTCTGGGCGCTCGAAGGTGTGGCGGTGGGTTGCCCGCCGTCAGTGGGGGTGTTTGATGGTTGGGTGTCCTCGTGAGCTCCACGAGGAGTTGTGGCGGAAGACGTGTGCACGTCAGGGGGGTGCGACGACGCCTGTGGTGCCAATGGGGTGCGGTCAGCTGCTTACTGGCCACGGAAGAGTTGCAGCTCCTTGGAGTAGACTTTCGTCGGACTGCCGTCCCTGTCTATCATGAAGATGTCGCTGCTGAGTTGGTGGGTCACGCGGTACGGGCCTTCCCATTTCTGGGCTAAGCCGGCGTGGAAGCCTTCTGCCGCTTTTGACACAGGGTGGCTTCGTATGCCGACGAGGTCTCCGACCTTGAATCCGCATGCGGGGGTTTGGGCCTTGGCGTATTTCAGCTGGTACTAACTTTGACTGGCCAGGGAAACTGCAGTACGCTCTTGTAGGGTGGGGGGAGGGTTATTTGCTTGATGAATCATCCAATCTCCTGGTCGTGAGAGTGCTCGGCCCATAAGCAGCTCTGCCGGAGTGAGTCCGGTGGCGGCGTTGCGTCGGTTGCGCAACTGATAAAGGACTTTGGGTAGTTGCGTGTCCCAATCCTTATGTCGGCGTCCGTGTAGGTGGATTCGGAGTCCTTTCTTGATCTCCTGGTTCCTTCGTTCGGTCGGGTTGGCTTGCGGGTGGTAGATGGCAGTCGTCCAGAGCTGCGTTTCCCAACGGTTACAAGCGCTTTCCCAGGCTTTGCTGGTGAACTGTGGACCGTTGTCGGACAGAATGGCCCGTGGGTAACTCCAGCGCGAGAAAACTTCCTCCTCGAGGATTTTTACTAGTCGGCCGGCATCAGAGGAGCCAAGCGCGAATGCTTCTGTCCATTGAGAGAAAAGGTCGGTGATGACGAAGATGAAGCGCCTCTTGTTTGCTGTGAGAGGGTATGGTCCCATGAGGTCGACAGCAATCGTGTCCCACGGCTTCGTGGGTTGGTGCGGTCGCAGAAGTCCTGCGGTGGTGTTTCCGGCCTTGTTGCACGCGCAGAGCATGCACTGACGAACGTGGTTCCTTATGTCTTCCCTCATCTTGGGCCAACAGTAGAGCTGTTGGATAGCTCTCAGCGTTGTAACTACCGGGATGTCCGGCGTAGGGCGGTCGTGGTGTTCGTGGAGAACTCGGGGAGTCAGTGCTTGAGAAGCGAGGATTTTCCAGTTGGACTTCTCCGTGTCTCGTATCCAGAGAATTTCGTCTTCGATCTTGTGCTTGGATGCTTCGTCCTTGGTTACTGCTCCATCCTTTAATAGCTCCTTTGCCAGCTTGGTGCAATGCTGGTCTGTTTGTTGCGCTGCCCGAATCTCGTTGATGAGAGGTTCGGTGCTCTCGATGAGGTTTATGCTGTCGTGGCTTTCAGAACTGATTGGAGTGCTCTCAGGAGGTAGAAGTCTTTCGTAATCGTCAACGCCTTCAGTGGTGTCGTCGGCTGGACTGCGAGATAGAAAGTCGGCAAGCTGGTTAGATTTTCCGGGACAGTGCTCAATCTTTGGGTCGAACTCTTGAAGGAGCAATACCCATCTTCTCAGCTTGTCTCTCGTGTCCTTAAAAGTTCGCAACCAGGTCAGGCCCTTGTTGTCCGTTCGCAGGTTGAACGGTTGGTTGTCAAGTAGATGGTGATACCGTTTAATGGCCCAAACTGCCGCAAAGCATTCTTGTTCGTTACTGTGGTAGCGTGATTCGGTCGGGTTGAACTTGGCGCTAGCGTAGCTTATGATGCTACGGCTGCCGTCGGGTCGTTCTTGGTAAAGAACGGCGCCCATGCCTTTGGCGCTGGCGTCTGTTTGCAGAACATAGGGCCAGTCTGGGTGTGGTCGACTGAGTTTGAGCGGTTACTACGCGCGCGGTATTAGCGGTGCTGTGGGCGCGCCGCGGCGCTGCGGCGCTGTCGAGCGGGTTGCCGGAATCCAGGGGCTTGTGCGAGAGAGCCTGCGGGTGGGTTATAACATGGTGACACTCAACCTCCGAGGGACGCGAGCGTAGACGCAGGTGCTAGCGAAGCACCGTCACGAAGCGAGCGAAAAAAACGCGCGTAGTCGTAATAAACCCTGCGACCAAGAAGAGAGACCGGCCTCGGTTCGTCGCGGACGGAATGGATAGAATCGTCATCTGGTCGATAGATCGATTCTAGGGGTGGGGGGGGGGGGCGGTTGTAACGAGTTGACCACCACAGCTAACTCGTAGCGGTATAAGTACCGCTGTGCCACGACGAAACAGGGTAGACTCGCGCGCGCGAGGAAAAACACGTGCGCATTCGGGAATAAAAGCGAGAGAGATAGAGATAGCGAGCGCGCGGGCTAATCCTTTAGGTGCGCGCTCAGATAGCTCTCGGCCTTCGAAAAGTAAACACGCGACTGCTCGTGATCTAGGAAATCATTCGATAACCCGTGTGCTGTACTGTGTCCAGCGAATTATATTCTGTGTGTGAGTGCGACGCGGAATCCGGGTATCCTGATCTCCCTGCTTAGCGGTCCAGCAACGTTGTAGTTCTACAGTCTGTCCGGGATCAGGAGCGTCATCGACGATATCGGGAAGGTTTGTGTGACGCGCAGTGATTGTGATTGTGTGCATGAGAGTGTATATCATCCGCGTGAAGGTGATCCGGCGCGTGCAACCTTCACGGCGATATACGCGTGCGAGCGTGATTATTCCAGCGTCGCGGCAAGTCGCAAAGTTGTTGGCGACTCGCGTATTATTATATTTTTTATATTTGTAAATTCACGGTTTTGACGCGCTAGTAAAATATAACCTAGTCTTCCTAGGCTTCCTATTATTTTACGTGCTTTTACGTAATTTCTAAACTCGCTCGTTTACTTCCGATTCCTGTTCCTTCCTGCGAATACCGCCGCCTCCGTGGGCGTTATTTATTAGTATCTAACGCAGTTGAGCAGCCGACCACGCGCCAAAACAACCTAGCAAAACAAAAGCAGCTGAGACAGCTGCATGCAACGGAGGTGTTTTGCGGGCGTAGAGGAATCCTCCGCCGCATCGAGGGAACGCGATCCATTTGTTTAGCGCGTTATTCATGTGTACATATATATATATATATATATATATATATGTACACACGACAATAATATAATATATATGTCCGGTTGACAATAATATATATACATATATATATATTATTGTCAACCGGACACCCCCTGCTCTCCAGAATTGTTTAAACTTTTAAGAGTCAATCGAGAATTAAAAATTTGTGTTTTTTCGTCTAGATTTGGAGCCGAGAGGCGTTTTTCGATTTTCAAAATGGCTGCCTCACCGATTTTGATCATTTTGTGATATGTTGTAGTACTCGAGAAAATATTTGACACGTGTTTTTTCTTACGTGCTAACTCGTCGATTTAAGAGGTGAAAATCACCCTTGAAGTTTACCCCCAAAAACAGGTTTTTTCTAATATCTCAAAAACTATTTGGAGTTTTTAAATAAAACCAACGCCAAATTCTTTATTATAAAAAGACGCTACTGTAGGCACAACTTTTACCCCGAAGGGTGTCAACCCCTGTTTTTTTAGGGGTAAATGTGCAATTTTTCGCTATTTTTTCAATATAAAATCAATCAAATCGGCTAGATTTGGTAGAAAATTGCACTATCATCAAGAAAATAAGAAATTAAAGTTGATGTGTTTCGAGATTTACGAAGAAAAAATTTTTTTCTTGATTGTTTTACCCTTGAGGTTATTTTTTATTTTATCCTTAAATAAAAAATTATATTCTTGAATTATTTTTAAATTTTTTTAATTGATTTGCAGATTTACACATTTATTGTATATTTTTTAATTTTTAATAAAACAACATTGAATATCGATGAAAATCATTTCATTTTACAATGAATTATTGCAGGTTTGAAATACATTAAAATTTTGAACTCTTGTGTAATAAATTTTATTTCGAATACATTCTATAAACTTATAATATTACAATTATTTAGATCATGCAATTTATGTGTAATACATCGATAATTGAAAATTACATAATTTTCTTAATTGTTATCAAGGATCATAAGTAGAACAATAATGATAATCATCACAAAAGTGTTTCAAACATAAAGCTTTTTACACCATGAACATCGAACAATTGCGACATTAGAGCACCCTGCAATTTCACAAAGTTTATTAGATTGTGATCTAAAAGCAAAATTTACTGGATTTTCATAATTTTCAGGATGAACATCCGTGTAACCACTTTTATACCATGAATATTTAAACAGATTTATGTATCTCGGAGAAGATAGTTGATTGTGCACTAAAGATTGAAGTTTAATGATATTGTTTCTTAAATGAATATTCAATTCTTCATTCATCAATATCACGCTGTCCGAAAAGTGTCTTACATAATTTTTCCAAACCCTAAATCCAAAAACATCTAGCGGTTGTATTTTGCCTGTAGTTCCTTTTGGAATTAGTTTTATAGTTATTTCTTGATTAGTAGGTTTTACTTCTTCTATGGCTGAAAGACAGTGCCCAGTCCATGAGTCTACCAAAAGTACACTTGATAAACCAACAGTCGGAAAATATACTTCTTTGAGCCATGTTTTAAAATGATCTAAAATCAGACGAATTTCAAATTTTAGTAATTTCCAATAGAATACAAATTAAAACAAAAAAATGATCACTAATAATAACACAGGATACCTTCTGAATCCAAAATAGTATCATAATTATTCGAATACGCCTAATATGAAATAATACCTGAAGTTAATTTTCCTGATTTAGAAGCCATTGCATAAATGTTAGCTGGTCTGAACAACTCTTGTGATACAATTGACCCAAATTCGCCAGTTTTTTCTTTAAGAAAGATAAAAAGAGGGGCAAGAAGTACTTGACTTTCCCCTTCGATTGCTAATGTACGGCCAGAATGGACTTCTAATTGAAATCCACTTTGATCTAAATTATAAACATTTTCTATTCCTTTTGCTTTCATATGATTTTTCATTTCAATAACAAATTCATCAGCTTTTTTTTGTAAATAATCTGCTCCTTCTATTGTTTTTTTGGTAATAAATTTATTAATTTTTCTTCCATCAATTCTATGGGCTCTCTTAAAAGTTTTTACCCAATGTTTTGATGCTTTGAAATGAAAATCTTCATGACCAATATCCTTTTGTGCTTGCAGGGCCCATTTCTGCAAAATCTAGATCATGGATAATCTGTCCAGCATCAACAGCAGCTTTGAAATTTTCTAACACAAATGAACAAATTCTAGCTATTTTTTCTCTATAAGTTCCACCTTTATTTAAAGTTTTTGCCCAACGTTTTAATTGTGTTATTGATGTTACCTTTCGAAATCTATTTTGTACGGTTTTTAAATTTTAATTTTTATTAACACCACTTCTCCAAAACTCTACTGATCTTGCTTTATAATCATGATCTAATTCTTCAACATCTGATGTGCACTGCTGAAAACTTTCATCTGTAATACTATCTCTTTCATCATCTTCTACAACCTGCATTTGAATATCTTTATAAGGTTCGGCAAAATCAAGAGTTTCATCCTCAAAAACTTCAAATTCATTAAATTCATGCATAGAGTTTAATAAAATTTGTTCAATATGCTCTTTTAAATCTCGTTCATGGGATTTACAAACATTTTATTCCACTCTAAAAATTTAAGACTGTAAAATGAAAAACTGTTCTTGTTATTTTATTCTGTTATATTTAACACGTTGAAGTACACTTTTAAACTCAAAGAAACATAAAGTAGAACTGACCAAAGTAATTAAAAATGCCGATTTCAATGCTTTCACAAGTTGCAGAATTACAAATAAAAATAAATTTATCACGAAGACTCACGGATAAATTTATCACAGATAACTATTATCAACAGGTCAATAGCATTATCATCAGCATATGATATATAGCAAGTACTATTAATAAATAGTATTTCAATAACATATCATTATATGTGTTTTAAAATTTCCATGTGATATATGATATATATATATATATATATATATATATATATATATATATATATATATATAGAGAGAGAGAGAGAGAGAGAAAATTTTAAAATACTAATGACTCCTATAATTTTTGTATAAGATTTCCTATAAAGTTTACGTATGAATGCACTTTTAATGAAGAGTGTATTTTTTATATTTTTGGTATGATACAAATTTTAAGAATCCTGAAATATATCATTGTTTGAAATTATCTAATCTTGTTAAAACTGTCAGAATAATTTATAAATTAATATTATAAAATTATAGAATTTTAAAATGAATCATCAAAGAAACTCTACAAATAAATGGAAAAAAAATCAGGAAGTAAATGTTTTAATTTGATATCGCTTGCCAAACATTTTAAAATTGAAAAATTATTCATGGATCTAATTTTTCATTTAAGGATAAAATAAAAAAATAACCTCAGGGGTAAAACAATCAAGAAAAAAATTTTTCTTCGTAAATATCGAAACACGTCAACTTTAATTTCTTATTTTCTTGATGGTAGTGCAATTTTCAACCAAATCTAGCCGATTTGATCAATTTTATATTGAAAAAATAGCGAAAAATTGCACATTTACCCCTAAAAAACAGGGTTTGACACCCTTCGGGGTAAAAGTTGTGCCTACAGTAGCGGAGTTCTACAACATATCACAAAATGATCAAAATCGGTGAGGTACACCTGGGGACCCTTCCTTGTTAGAGGTTGGTTCTCTGCTATATAACAGTTTTTATTTATAATTCGAGGTATTTTCTTTTGTATTCCTTGAATTAAATTTAAGTAATTGCTATAAGCCCCACCCTATGCAATGATGCCATAGTTTGTAATACTTTGAAAGAAGGCATAATATAGTAACATTAGCGTTTTACTATCCATACATTTCTTTAGCTTCGCAAAAATAAAGAATAAATATCTTGTTGTTTTTATAATATAATTTATGTGTTTATCCCACTTCATGTTATAGTCTATTATTAAACCTAAATATTTACATCTATCTACTCTATTTATTACATTATCACCAATTCTGATGTTTAAGGTGCTAGGCACACTATCACAGTAATTGCCATATGCAATATATCCGGTTTTATTTACATTGAGCGATAATTTATTTAGGTTTAGCCAAAGCTCCCCAAAAAATTAAAAAAAAATATTAAAAACTAAAATTTATTGAACGACATTTTAGATTGTACGCGAGTATCTCGCCCCCCTATTTGAACGCTTCGCGCCACAGCTGACAGCTGAGCTCACAGCAGCAGCATAACACCAGCAGCGCCACGAGTCAGCCAGAGGCAGCCAGGAGAGCGCGCAACACGCGCGTGTATCTATATACAGCAAGCGGCGAGCGCAGCAGCGCGATAAGACAGATGAGAAGAAGTAGTGAGCAAGCGGTGGCGCGACTCGCGCATTAGAATATGTTTGTATGAATGATTTATGTATATAAGTGTGAATGTACGTGTGCAGGTATGAATGAGTTTTTTTGGCGGCTCAATACCCGCTCTCTTCGCTGCTTATATAAGGACCTATACGGGCTATCTGAAGTCACTAGCTCCAGCGCAACTAAAGCGCCTAGTCTCTACTCAATAGAAACTTACGCCTTGAGTAGATATAACAATTAGAAATATTTCGGTATCTCAAAATACTTATAAATTTGTCGAATCGAATCTGATAACACAACTAAAGCTTATCAGATAGAAAACCGTAGAATAATTTCAAATATTTACCTGGTAGAAATGTTTCCGACTTTCCGGACAGTTTTGAGCGAAAAATCACCATATTGGTCGGAAAATGCCAAAAAAACTGCCCTGTAAAAGCATGTATTTTACGCGCTTTTACTGACCTAAAACTGGGCAAAACTGGCGTTTTTTAAAGTAAAAATTAACATTCGGTTATTATTGTTTATTGAGAAGAATGTTACTATCTTTTATGAATAGTTAAAATATCATTATAAGAAGTCAATAACTATCGCCATTATTCATCAAATAAAAGCTTTTTCGTAGGATAAACAGAGTTTAAAAATCCCTAACCTAAGAATACGAATGAATTCAATTTACGTGATAGATATATTTGAAAAACTAAAAGTGGACTTTAACAATGTTTAAACCGTCAGTGTGCAGCACATGAAAAAGGTTAAACATATTTACATCCTTCAAGGTTATGATGGTAACTTAAGTTAGTGAGTAAGTAAATGGCATTATTTTTATGCCATCTGCATTGTATTAAAGCTAAATATCTGATTTTTTGTCTGGATTTTTGTAAAATTATTTAGAAATGATTTACAGTAACAGTTTTTACTTAACTGTCTTTGTTGGAATTTTCAGTTCGAGGCCTATGATCAATTTTGGATTTGCCTTGGTTTTGGATTTGTGTCAAATTTCATGTTAGAGTTGTTTCAGAGGATCTACTAACTCTAGCCAGTTGTATTTGTGGTTTCTAGTGATTTTTTAAGGTAGAAAGTTATAATAAATTTGCGTCTTTTTCCAATGCAATAATAAGAATTTTCACTTTCAAAAGTCAAAAGAAATTCTCATTTCAATGTCTGGTTTTCAAATTTTCTGGCTGCTATTATTCAGAAACTAATGTACGTAAAGATGTGATCTCTTGCATGCACATTTCTTTTACAATAATGAAATAATATTTAATGTTAAATTCACCTCAAGTGATATACTGTCAATTTCCATTAAAACACTTATCTGAACATGTCAGCGATGAACCCAAACTTTCAGATGGGTGTTCGAATGGAAATTAAAAGTATATCACTTGAGATGAATTTAACATTAAATATTACTTCATTATTGGAAGAGATCAGATCTTCACGTACATTATTTCCTGAATAATAGCAGTCAGAAAATTTGAAAACCAGACATCGAAATGAGAATTTGACTTATAATAAATTTGCCTCTTTTCCCAATGCAATAATAAGAATTTTCACTTTCAAAAGTCAGAATCTTTAAACTGTCTACCTGTAAAAAAACACTAGAAACCAGAAATACAACTGGCTAGAGTTAGTAGATTCTCTGAAACAACTCTAACATGAAATTTGACACGGCAAATCCAAAATTGATCATAGGTCTCGAACTGAAAATTTCAACAGAGACAGTTAAGTAAAAACTGTTACGATAACTCATTTCTAAATAATTTTACAAATATCCAGACAAAAAATCAGATATTTAGCTTTAATACAATGCAGATGGCATACGAATAATGGATTTGAGCATTGGCTAATAAGACTATATGGCTTCCATTTACTTACTCACTAACTTAAATTACCATTAAAACCTTGGAAGATATAAAATAATGTTAATTAATTAAAAAAAATAATCAATAAAATACGAGTTACATTCATGAATCATTTTCATCTTATATTGAATCCTGTATGACAACCTCTGTAAAGACCGTATTTCAGAGGGATACGGCTGCGCGAGTACTATCAATTATTTTGAGAACTATCCTTTTGGCTCGAAAGCCTTATGTTACCGAGTAATCTAGAGAGAGAGATGGACGCGTCCTGAAGTACGTTCGGGGGACAGGCGGACGTGTGTCCCTGTTGAATGTCACACTCTCCCTTTAGACTCTAGTCTGTCCATGGTCTATCTGGTGCGGGCAGAATTATTCGAGCGGTTGTATAGCTGGGCGGATGCTTTGATGTCTTGTAGTCCTTACTTTACTAATGCCACGTTGTTGGTTGTGTATTAGGGATTTGTAGGTTATTTTGATATTTATAATTACTATGAAATAAATGTACACTTGGGAATCATTTAAATTGTTATGTTTTCTTGAGTTCGGACCAGAGCACTTCACTTCAAACACGAATTGGATGTTACAGCGTTTAGTTTGACTTTTTATGTTGTTCACTTAGTTTATTGTATTATTTATTTACTAGGTTGTTATTTAGAAATTTCAACTTTGTTACTAGAACGACATACAATTATAGTCGTTATCTCGCACTTTAGATGACGAAGTCTCCTTCTTAGAGTGGTAGATGTTGACTGTTCTAATCTACACGATTTCTCGTGGAAAGTTATACGATCTTATCTAAGCTGTGTTACCACTAACGCCAGATTTGTTGACGGAACCTTCGCCTATTGCACGATGCAGACTCTTAACCAGAAAACAAGGAGTTTACTATATTTCGCACGCAGAGTTTGGGTGGTTTGCACACACTCAACAAGCGATGCGTACTGAGAAATAGTACTCGTACTCGCTGACCGGGTACAGCCACACGAAAACAGGTTACAAAAGACGCTCCGCGGATCGTTTCCTGGCTTTTTAAAGCCTCGGTGACGATTCAAGGAGTTGTGAAATTAATGGAAACGCGGCAACGATCAACCAATCAACATCTGACGTGCAAGGATGATATACAAAAGTAAATCAGTAATACTCGCGTGAGAAGTTCTGACTCGCAGGTCAAAGCACTTGCTCGGATGTTTGGCGACCGGTCTCGTACTGTCGCAATCGGTCTAGTATACGTCGCCTGTATGAGTGCACGAATGCAGTCGTACAGGCTGTAGACACATACTTACATACCAAGAATATATGAACATGGGACATTACACCTCCTCCTCTAAAATATTGCCGTCCTTGGCAATGGAGCCGGTGCAAAGAGAATAAAAGTGTCTTATATTCATTAACAATATATGCTTACTATATATGATAATTTTTACAATTACAATTATTATAACTATAATAATTTCAAGTATGGTACGATTTATGCCTAAACTTTAAGTCTAATCTTGTGATGTTCCTATTGTTAGTCTTGAGTCTTCGCTGGCTAGTGTTGAGCGTCTTATGCTTTACTTAGGTACGTCCAGGGATTACATAGATTCTTACGTTGATCGTTTTAGTTTGCAAACTCTGCACTCGTAGGGGATCCTCTGCACGCATTTTCCGTTTGCCCAATTGATATGGCAAACGACACATAGCAGCCAACTCGTATTATGGTGTTCAGTTCCTTTAAACCAAGTCTTTCTTACAACCCGTGCAACTTGTGAACAATGGGGGTTGAGGTATTGATGAATGGCGGGTGGGTGTTATTTCCAGCCTCTTCAAGGAGACCCTTGCTCTTGAATTTTGAGCCTTTTCTTTTTATTTCTTCCGTTGTTCTCGTTTCCTTATTCTATCTCTTTTTCTTCTCTTTTCTTTCTCTTCCTTTTTTTCTATGATCTTGCCGTGCTTTTTGTTTTGTGATTTTTGTTTGATCTCTGTTAATTTTATTACTGACATTTTTTAGGTGTTTTTGCATTTATTTGTTTATACTGTATGCCCCTGGTCGCTGGACTTTTTCAGAAACAGGTTATCCAGTATACTATGATGTCTGTTGTTATAAATAAACGTTATGGCTTGTTTACGAGGACAAACCGGTCCTCGAATTTAGGCCTCTTTTTCTCTGGTTCTTCTTCTTCCGGGCGCGTAAGTATTGGTCTAAAATCTTTTGTTTTTTCTTATGTGCTCGCGGGCTCATTTGACAGTCTTTCTTCCGCCGCACTAACGAGTTCAGCGGACTCGACGGACACAGCGGACTCGGCTGAGTTGGCGGACTGGGCGAACACGGCGGACTCGGCGGACACAGCGGACTCGGCTGAGTCTGCAGACTCGGTAGATACGACGGATTCGATATTATGTCCCACTCTGTCGTTTGTTTTTGTGTCGCGGACGCCCGCGTAACCGCGTCACTGTGCTGGCATATCATCTTCAGACCGGAAGAGCCCCGGGCGGGTGGCATTTCTGCCAGGGCAGTTGGGTGAACCCTGAGATTTCGGTAGCCTCGGTACACACCCCACGAGAGGAAGGGGGAAGGATTCAGTAATGTTCCGAGATGGAACTAGACTAGTGATTGACGGACCATCTGGTTGGTGAAGATCAAAACTAGTATATCCAGGCCCTTGTAAGCTAGTCGGGCTCTAACTAGCTGCTTGGGACTATAGCCCTGGGAACGCTCCGGCGTAATGTATGGTTGGCCAATGCCAAAAACGAGTGGGACGTTTAAAACGTGGTAGCTTGCTTAGTACACTCCGGTGGAAACGTTTGTGAACTCTCTACTGGGGAGGATAAAATCAGTACCACGGGGTCGGGGAGCCGCAGGATAGTTAATCCTGTCCCAACAGGGTAATGGACTCATGGTGGCGGTGGTTAGCCCGCATGCTGGGCAGAAAGTTTATCTTCTGATGTGTGAGTTGCAGTGCACAACTCGGGTATTGACCTGCAGAGTCATGAGGGATTGGATGGGATCCCGCCGCCCATCCGAGCGGCCGGTTGACTTCCCACTTAATGTCATCAGGTATCGGTAGGTCATCAAATGTTAACGTGCATTCATTGATCGCGTTGGCCGAGCGTATCTCGGCCCCGCGCCCCATGGGGGGCCGTGTGGGGAGGCTCAAGGCATAGCCCACACGTTAAACAACTGGCTTAAATGTGCTGGCATATCGCGTTGCCCCTCTCTTGTACCTCCACTTCTAATACAGGTGCGCGCGGACTCGGCGGACTGTCGCTCTCCCGTGGCACCTCTTTCTCTTTATCTGCAGGTGCCAGATGATGAGCGGTTGAACTCGATGAAGATGTTCCGCTATGAAATGCTGTACTTTTTTCACGCTGCACCAATGTTGGCGACTCGGTGTAATTTTTACTCTTAGTGTATGTGGACGCACTTGCTCTCCGATAATTTTCCACTGTATTCCAGTATTTTTCTTGCGCTCCAACTACTAAAGCTTGAGCCCGCTCTAACTGTTCTAATGCGCATATTAGCACTTTTCTTGCCACTTGCACTGCGTCTTTCTTGTAATTTTTATTTTCCATTGCTGTCTATTATTTTGATGTTACCCGTACTACTATTTGACTGCACTGGCTACGGCTAGTGGTGCAAACGTCCCATAGCCTATTTTTGCTGAGACTAGCATTTCGTGAGTCGATAGTCTCACTGCTTGCCTTGGACATTGTTTGCGTTGCAATTTTTAAATTTATAAGTGAAATTTCTACGTTTCCTATGTAATAAAAATGATGGCAGCACTTACTTTATTATTGACTTCGATTATTCTACTTCCTGCATTTCCAACATTTTGTGTAAAAATTGGTGATTTTAATTATCGCTTTACAATTTCTTTGATTTTTCATTAAACATATGGTTTTCGGCGTATACTTGTATTATTACTGCTAAACCATATAAATTATGTTCCCACCTCATTTATACATAATGATTATGCTCAACTAACAATTTAGCAACAATTCACGAAAACTCATTAATTATTAAAAATATTTAAATTCTGGTACTTTACTGCTCTTTAAGGTATCGATTTACCCTTAAAAACGAAAGTTGTAAACCATTGTTTATAAGATTATTATGAACAAACTTACAATGTGAAATTTATTATTTTTGTCTCTAATTTGTTAATTAAGCAACTGCCTATATATAGCTTCAAAGATTCCAATTTATTTAAACTACAGTAACTTTGTTAATAATGATTGAAATGTCATACAATTTTTCTATAATTTATTAAATTTAAAACAAAATTGTTATACCTTGATAGTCGATTTAATTCATACGCTCCTGATGGTTTCCTATTACAATGCTGAGTTTCACGATTTCTGACTACTACTAAAGTTTGTTCTGAATTTTACATTTTTCCTTCCTCGCGTCAGTCGTAGTTTGTACCTTACGCCGATCAAACGTACAGTTATTTAGCAGTTTAAAATTACAATTGGTCGTCGCTATAAAAAAATTTGTCCCAGTGGAAGGTGAGAACGCGTAAACGTAAGTTGTAATTATTTTTGTTTACAGTGATACGATTATTTCTGTACGTCCCTGTATTTATTTACAATTTCTTTATTATGTTCGTAGTTCGCGCATTGAAGTACGTTGCGTGTTTTCCGGGCCGACGACCGCTATATGAATGAGAGGCTTCAGGGTTGTTTCGACCTCCCCGTCTACGACTCGCATCTGGATCGATTATTCTTATCGGAGGAGTTCCAGTTCGTGTCGACTAAAGGCTTTTCTGTGGAGGTTTAGATATTTCAGAACCTTCTTGTTCTGTATATTAATCGTTTCCCTATCTACCGTCAACCGCTAGACCGCCAATTATTGAGGACGTCCCAAAGTTTTTTTACTCAAAGTTCTCTTGTTCGTCCGCCAAGTTTACTGCTATCTGCACTTAATACTATTACAAAATGTATTTCTCCACATATTTTGGATTTATTATATGAATAATAAAAAAATGTTCTTGTTAATAATTTTTACAATAATTTCCCCTTAACCTTTATTTTTTGCGGACGCGTCTGTTTTTCCCATTCCTCTATGTCCTCCAAATAGGCTATTATGATAGTCTTCTAATATCGCTAAACGATACTCCGGTGATAGTGTCCTGCATGTCCCATAGCAGAAGGTTATTGCTATGTGAACATCATTGAAGGTTTCTTTAAAGCTTTGCATTAAATTCTTCTAGGCAAAGTGTCCGTTAGTTCATCTGTTCTAGCTATGCGGAAAGATCGTAATTTCTTTTCTAAAATTAATTCCTTCAACGTAGCCAGACACTTATTTAGGTTGCTCGGTTTTACTTCATCTCCAGTCTTGTTAGTTATTACCAGGCTAAATACATAACGTTTACGATTGATCGTGTAGATTACGTCTCCTACTTCAGCTCCTGCTTTCGCCAGATCTTCGCCAGAGTTGGTCTCCTCCTCCAACACCTCAAGGATGACGACGACGATGTCGACAATAAAATCTGAAGAACATTCTTGGATTAGGAAGCCTACTCGTCCTAGGAAACTCGTCAATGAAAAATCATCAGAATTCAAGAAGATGGAAATTATCTCTTAAAATATATGAAAAACCAATCAGTCCTTTTCAAAACTAAAAACTATTCCAAAAACGTGAACAAACAATTCGTTTTTCATGTACCTACTCCTAGTATACTTAAGAATGAAAATATGTTGAATATGTCTCTCTATTTACATTTTTTTCAAAAAAATATTTAGAAAATTATGGTATGGTTTAAGCTTTAGTTAGAAAAAAATTACTTCTAATCAGGATTATAATAGGTGTTTTACCACCCTCATGCTGCGACTAAGTAACTTACTAAACTTCAGCTTAATATCTTGATTAGAAGTCGAGTTATAGTCTTTTCTAAAAAAGACTTCGCTCCGGGGCAAAGCATTAGTGGATTTGGCGGTAGAAAACATATATAATTTAGCTTTGTTGGAAGAATAAAGATAATAAGATATTTTATAGCAACTTTTTCTTTTACATTATATGAACACGAGACCATATGAATTTATAGATGCAACGTTGTACGTCGCAGCCGCGAAAAACGCGTGATGCTGTTTGCACGGCAAAGCTTCCTCGGCGCGAGAGGACGAACGAAAAGCCGATCGGTTCTGGCGTGACCCGCGTTTTCTGCCAGCTGTGTCCCGGGAATTTGTGGAAGTCGCCAGCCCTTGGGAGCTGGGAAAAGGAGCTCGCTTGTCAGAGCTGGCGCGAGATGAGCAGTCAATCAGCTTATCTCGCGCCTTGCTCGATCGATCAGGGTTCGTCGTCATCTGGGCCTTGACGGCCGGGAGAGGGGCGTCGAGTGCGCGCGCCGCGGCGCGGTTCAGCAGTTGTTGACTATACCTCGTTGGCGCAAGACGTCAGCGACAGAAAGAGAGAGAGAGAGAGAGAGAGAGAGAGAGAGAGAGAGAAAGAGAGAGAGAGAGAGAGAGAGAGAGAGAGAGAGAGAGAGAGAAGCGCACGCGGGTTTAGTACACACGAGTGAGAGAGAGAGAGATTTATATGCTTTTATTTTTGTACATTATGTTGATATAGTAAATACAAAGAAGAGAGAAAAAAATATTATTGTGTAAGAAGTGATAGTGTGAAGAGTGAATGGAATGAGGTGAAATGAGATGGATGGGTGTGTATGTATGTTTGTGTGTTTTCCAATTTAAAGAATATGATTTAGCTGTTTGTTTAAAGTGTGATATGGATAGTGTGTTGCGAAGGTGAGATGGAAGGCTATTCTAGAGGTAGGAAGCATTGATGAAAAATGAGTTCTTCAGCGTCTCTGTCTTGAAGGAATGTATGTCCAGGGGGGTCACCTCACCCCTTACAGGCCTGAGCGCGACGTGGAAATCAAAATATGCTAATAAGTAGGTAGGTACGGAGGTGTTGAACATTTTCCTTAGAAAACAGGCCATGAAGTATTTCCTACGTCCGGCGGTGGTAAGCCATTGCAGCTCACGCCTATAAGGGGAGATGTGCTCGTCCCTCCTTATACCGTAGATATAACGGATCCCCTCTGCAGCCTCAAGTCAAGTTCATGTGTCATGTCGCAGTAAGCCAGTAAACAGTAATCAATGATGGGAAATAGAAGTGCTTGCACCAATTGTTGACGCAACCTGAGGTTAGTGCTCTTCCGAAAGAAATAGAGACGGTACATTAAAGAGTGAGCACGTTTACAAATTTGCGTAACGTGCTCTTTCCACATAAGTTTGGAGTCTAGCACCAATCCCAGATTGCGCACCGATGATTCATAGTCGACCCGGGCTCCGGGTATAGGCCAGACCAGAGATCACTACCACATTATTCGTCGAGCGCTCCTGCCTCCTCTTAACCTCAGCCAGTCTTGTTGATCTCCTCAGAGGCAGGAGCAATGCTGATGTTCTGCTGCTCTGCGGGGCTCCTTGACGACAGCTCTTTATATTGTGCCTGCAGCTCAGAGATATAGGACTCAACATTGTTTAGTCGAGTCTTGAGTGCAGGCAAGTCGTCAAGAGTGTTTGGGGCGGCTTTCGAGAGGGCCAAGCCTTTTCTTAATTCGTGAGACCCTTTCAGACACGGTGTTATGCGCCTGATGGGCCTCACTCTGGATCTTACGAATGCCATCCAGCGCCGCGAAAATGTCCTTAAGGGACGTCTCTATGGACGTCGCCTGAGTTCTCGCTGGCGATTGATTTCTGGAGCTAGCCAGAGATGCGGGTGCTGATTTATTTTTCTTCGGTACACCCATTGCAGGCGTGCCCTTGGCAGATGTATTTACCGCCTCTGCTGCCGCTGCCGCTGATTTCGCCCTAGTCTGTGTGGTTTTGGGCATGACAGCGACATACTCCACCGCACAAGCAGCACAGGTAAGTGTGGCAGCATCCCCCACTATTATGGACCTCAATGTGACGCATATAGTGTGGAACTGCTGATTACACAACTCGCAGGTCTTCATTTTTCCTCTGGCTGTTTTATTACAGTGTGCACACGTGACGGGCAATTCGGCGTTCTTCCCACCAGTTCCACTCATTTTGGAGGTTATTGAGTCTCTGTCGACAACTTATTGGCAGTCGATAACGTGGAGAGACTTGGTAATCTCGACGCCAGATGGAGTGTTAATCGAGAGAGGTGAGATTTGACCGACCTGCGATTGATGATGAAGACGTTGCTGGTGGTGTTCCGTCGATCTAACAGGTGGCTCCACGTGGTTTACTTTGAGGAAAAAATAGACGCCGTGCAGCGAAGAGAAAGCCGTGCGAGTTTGTAGGTTAGGTTACAGCGAGAGATGTTTAAGCAGAAAAATAGCGTTGAAAGAAGTTGCAGTCTCCAGTGATTATTATCTCACGTTGAAGGTTGCAGAAAAGCGCATGCAACGATCTACAAACCAATAGGCCCGAAGGCAGAGTGCGGCAGTAAGAGTGCTATGAAAAATTAGCAAAGCGAAACAGGTCTGTTGTACTCACGTGAGAGAGTGAGATGGGTCAGAGGACTGGACCTGGGTCTGCCGTCTGCTGCGCGAACACGGCTCGTGTGTGAGCGTGCCTGTATAAGCCCTGCGTGGCTAAATTGTGCGCGGGAGGCATTACAGCCTCCGCGTTGTAGGGAAGGGCTGGTCGAAATTCAGTGTGTAATCTCTGATGCGCGCGGGCTATGCCTCTAGCTTGTGGCAAGCCCGACCTGTTGCAACCGTGCAGCTAGAGTTTTTGCTCTCGCTTTGTCTCTATCTTTCTCTCACACACCTCCTCACACTGCTCTCTCTCTCTCTCTCTCTCTCTCTCTTTCTCTCTCTCTCTCTCTCTCTCTCTCCCTCCCTCTCTCTCTCTCTCTCTCCCTCTCTCTCTCTCTCTCTCTCTCTCTCTCTCTCTTGTCTTCTGGTTCAGGGGAGTCTCAAACGCAACAATTACTCAAAAAGCTTCATCGTTCTCGCCAGGACTTTGACACGCTCGATGCCGGTTTCGGACTGCGATCCGATGCTAGCCTTGAGTCCTAATATTATTACCGAGCGTGAAGCCACCAAGGTAGCGGGAGCACAAAAATGCTCCTCTACTCGGATGACACGTGCTGGCGACGGCGCGGGGTCTGGGGGTGGCGGTGCTGAGGGGTGCGAGGTCATAATTAATGGTCTGATACAAGATGGTGATAATTTCAACGAGAAAATCTCGGACGTAGCTGTCTTCGCACTGCTCAATACCGTCCTTCCCGCCCTGCAAAAGAGCGACATCGCCAGTACTCGTGTACTGCGCGTGCGTAGACCAGACAGGGCTCAGAGGAATAGCACGATCCCAACAGGATCAGCGACGCCTCGAGGTGTGCTGCCATCACTCGTGGTCAAGCTTGCGAGCTCTGGTTTGGTCTGGGAAATTATGCGAGCAAAAAGCGCGCTAGCTAACAATTACCTGACCACAAACGACATCAAGCCCGGTGTTCTAGACCAGGAGGCTGCTGCCTGCTTGACCAGACATAAAGTTTTTATAAATTACATGTTGTCCCAGGAAAAATTCTTGTTGTTCAAAAACTTGAGGCCCATTGCACAGGGACTGGACTTCAAATATGTCTGGCATGCGGGTGGCAGGTTCATGGCCAGGCGAAGGGGGGGGGGGGGCGAGCGCGCTCACGTGTTTGCATCTGCTGCATTTGCAGCATCGTCCCCATCATTGTCGACTGTATCATCTGCATTAACATCCATACAGTCGTCATCATCGTCACCATCATTATCCCCTCTATTTGACTGGCGAGTCCCCTTGACAATGCGCCGGGTGCTGGGAGTAGCTTGAAGGCGGGCTTTCTCAATGTGAACTCGCTCAGGGTTCGATTGGGATCGTCCGCAATTTTCTGGCAGAGTGTACGCAATGGTTTAAAAATTAAAAAGCTTGTTTCTTCTGACACTATGGGTCTATGAAAACCTGGAATCCCAGAGTACCTTTTTTGCAGCGTCCAAAGGGGCGACACACCTCCGGTGCTTCTTGGCGTCATTTACAGGCCCCCGAAAATTCTGATGCAAAAGGACTCAGACCACTTTGATGTATTGCGGGACTTATGCGGCGAATTTAGTCATAAGATCCTAATGGGTGATCTGAACTCAGACCTACTGTCTGACTCAGTCGACGCTGCTACTATCAAGCGTCTGTTCGAAGAGTTATCTCTTCAGATCATCCGGCATAGTCCCACGCATCATCATACCTCATCGTCTCACACATGGATTAACCTTATCATGACCGACGAAAACGACACGATCCTGAAATCTGGGAATGAGTAGCTGCCTAGTTTCGGCAAGCATTGTGTCATAGATGTCTCGCTAGACATCTACGCTCCGACTCCCGTGAGTAACACCTTCTCTTACCGTGATTACAATCGCATAGACATATCTAGTCTTGTCGACCTCCTGTCTTGTTGTAACTGGACAGCCATGAATTCCATCGAAACCAATCTGGAGCACGCATTATCCGTTCTTAATAATCATTTAAAATTAGCAATTGATGAATTGGCACCTTTGAAAACGGTTTGCCCACGTAAGAAATATGCTCCCTGGTCTGGATCAGAGCTGAGGCTCCTCATCGATAAACGCAATGCTACACTCAGGCGCTACAGTTTAGGCGCCATAGGGAGGTCCCCGTGGCCGATTGAGGTCCTCTAATTCACCGAACTTTTTCTTATGTATTTTGTCCCGCTGATTACGAAATTCGAAGGTGATAAGCTTGAAAATGGTTCCTTTAAAAGTTATAAACAATTTAATTATTTAAATCGCTATAAAATGGAAACGATTGATGGTATTTGAATTCCAAGTTTTTTAAATTGTAACATTTTCATACGCGATACGGCTCCTTCTTGAAAAATCAAAAAATCATTATTAGAATTTAAAATATTGCAAATTAAGTGCAAACAGGCCCCCCCAGCCCTTTCTGCCCCCATATCTTGGCTTTCCAGAGAGGTAAAACAGCAAGTTCCAGGCAAGCACTATATCTTTTCTTATGTTTTTTGACCCACTGATTACGAATCGCGAGGCCGATTTTCCGGAAAATGCGTCCTACAGGGATTTTCCGGAAAATTTTGGAAACATTTTCATCTTTGCGCTTCAAAAAAAATTTCTTTTAATTCTTTGTACAAATTTAAGAAGAAAATGTTGTAATACGTTTTCTCGGAAAATGCTTCGTTTCTCGTTGAAAAATCGATAAAGTTAATACGAAAGATTCATGATTTACAAAGTTGGGCATATTATAGAGTTTATATTAATGAGTAATTCATAATACTAGATTATATTACAAAACTAATTATTTTGTATACGACATAAAGAATAGTAGATTAACGAGATGTATCTTATTTTTTATTTACGTGATAAAACTAAATCATTTTTACAATTCTTCAAGTTTGTTCACAAAATTTTCCCCATTAAATTTATTTTTACATGTTTGTTTACGTCTACAAAAACAGAATGAGCAACACGATATTTCAGCTAACACACAACAGCAGGATTTTGTTGAACAAACCTTGCAACTACAATTGTAAACTAATTCGTCGGATGGTGGAAGTAAAATTTGAACACGTTCAGGTAAAAGTAATTCGTTATCTTCTGTCCAACCAAATAGCTTAGGATCCAAAAATTCGATATTATTATTTAAACAATTTATTTGCGTAAAAACTATATAAAATGCTCGCAATATGTGCAATCTGATTGTTTTACTAGTTGGAGGCAGATCTTCTATTAATGCATGTTTGGCATGGTAATAAGACCAAGCTCGTAGCTGGTCAAAAGTTGAACATACCGTCCCTTTTTTCACTACATTCACTAAAAACTCTTCAGCCATAGTAATATTTCTTGCAATGCTTTCTTCTTTAATATATAGTATAAAAAATAATAATTGTATCGCATTATTAGAAATTTAAAAAATCAAGAACTACACGCCGGTAACATACATATTATTATACAAAATTAGTTTTACCTTTACCAAAATCTTGCAAATATCGTTCAGGCTTTCCCTGTATTGCAGATAGTTTAGTGCCAATTTTGCTGGTATAGTCAGCACCGGTAAGGTGGTGAAGGGCTGGCAAAACAGAACATAAATATTCTCCGTGGTGTGCTGCTAAAGAATGTATAGGAATATTTCTTGCACTTGCTGACACTCCCGCGTGAATCCACATTGTCTGCAAATGCGATAAAAAAATTACCTTATATAGTACAGAAAAAATGAATAAATTTTAGTGAAATAATTACGTACTTGCAAACCATTTTGTGTGAATGTTTTAAAAAAGTATAAAAGTAGGACAACGTCTGTATCAGAAGTTATAACGTAGAAATTGGTGTACCCTCGTTTAACAGCTTCATTTATGTGTACAATTATTTTAACATCTGCCTCTTCAATATTGTACTGCATATTAAGTCCATCTACGTTAATCGACGTGCAAGGACTGTCATTAATTGTGCTAAACACTAATTCCATTTCAGGGAAAAAATGTGTATTATTTTTTACGTATTCACATAAGAATTTCTGCAATAACGTCTTATTATGTGATGATCCCCAAAATTTTTCCTCTTATTTAGGCAACGTTGTTTTTTCTGTAATATCGTTGTATAGTATACAGTCAAACTTGCACCGTCTGAGGTGTTTAGAAGATTTTATTGATCTATCGCCATATGAGTCGAACGCAAAATCTATTTTTTTTGTATTTTGAATTGACGCTTTTTTCGACACGTATTTACAGAAAACCATGGCAAGATCCTTAAAATCTCTATAACCTTTCCACGTTATTCTTCGCATAACTAACATTACATCAATAATCAGGCATGTGTTAGTATCTATTTTTACAAACTTCTCCTTATCATGTATTAAAACTTTCTCCAATTCGCGAGTTAATGAACTTTTATTGGCTTCCTTCTTAAAAAATCCATCGCTATCAAACAATTGATTTTTATCAGTCAAATCATACTTCAATAACTCATCCAAGGGATAGTTGCGCTCATTGGCTAACGCAACAATTCTCTGCGTTTCACTTGTAGAGATTTTCGTTTTTCCAAGCTTTGATTTTTCACTTCTAGGTACAGTTTTAAAATCAGGAAAATTATTTTTACTTATGGTAGCAGAAATAGGTTTATTCTTTTCCAAAAATCTTTCTTTCTTGAACGATTCATATAATTATATCCCCTTCTTAAATATATTTAAAATTTGACTTGCTATTTCAGGATGTACAAGTTCTTCGGTTGTTATATTACGCAAAGGTTGGGAGCCAGTTCTAAATGGATTAATATTTTTACTTCCTAAGTATTGTAAAATTTTTGAAACCGCATCATCAGTAGTTTTAGTGTTTGACTTTGAAAAATCATGATGTACGTACAATTCTTCATCTTCGTTGTTGAAATATATGATTTCTTTCAAAAATTTTGAAACAGCTAAAAATTCATGGTAAGTTAAGTCCCATACAGCTACAGTTTCTTTTTTTCTGGTACACCCGATAACTCCAGCTGTACTTTTAAAATCACGATTTATCGTTTGCTCGAGGCCTTGATCTGTCGCTATAGATGTATACTATATTAGATATATTAGATAGGTATATTAGATTGCTGAAGTGTAAAACGGCCTTTCTGGAATTCCGCCTTTACTTCAGGAGCATTATTTTCGAGCATCAACATGTTATGTAAATAAACTGAACACCAGCGGGCATAATTGACACGGTCCATCGCATGAAAAATTGGTTGTAATTTTTCTATGGTCTGTAGATGCAAGTTCCAATCGCCGGTTCTATCAGCACGTACTAAATCCAACATCAAGCTTATCACAACTATAACATTATTATAGTATTTAAATAGATCAGATTCTTCGCATCTGTTATTTACAAAAGTGAGAAAATCAAACAATAATTTAGGGCTGTTACTACGAAATTCACGAACTATATGTTTACATTCATCAAAATTTCCTATGGCAAAACTTTCATATAATAAAATAATAGTGAGCAATTGTTCTTCGTAGTTTTCTAACGCACTTTGGTTTAAAAATTCTTTAATTTGTAGTCTTCTTAATGCCTCTATTAAATAAGTAAATCCTCTTACACATCTAGCGTAGTTTGTTCCGTTTAATAATTGATCTATAGTATTTATACCAAATAATCCTGTTTCCACTAAAATATTTTCAATACCGCCATTTTTTATGTATTTTCCAATACAGCTTTGTAAAACTTTAGTGATGTGAAAGTTTCCCAAACATAGTACTAAATTGTTGAATTCATCTTTTTTTTCAAATAATATATACCGAGTGATTCGGTATACCCCCTCATCACAAAACACTGGTAGGTAATCTTGACTCAATTGGCCTAATAAATCTTTAAAATTACACAAAGCTGTATATACTGTTGCATACTCAGTTACAGGAGCAGGAATAATAGGTAGATAACCAACTTGTTGTTGAGAACGATTATTTTCGGTTATCAACGCTCCAAGCGCTCCAAGAAGGTATTTGCTTTTTGAAATTCCTTTATTTCTTGACATTTAAGTATTTTACTGAAAGATCTGCAACGTTTCTGGATAGAAGTATCGGATAAATTAGGCTTTCTTTTATTATCATCTGAAGATTGATCCTGAAAAATTACTAAAACTATGTCATGAGATGAGTTGAGCCCCGAGATAGTGGCCTCGTTATGATCGAAATTGTCAAAAGCAGCTGTATCTATTTTCATAAAAATGACTTGGAATCGGTATATGATTTTCACTGCATTCTATAGCATAAGCTGCTAAACGAGTTCGTATTCTCAAAACCTCATCGTATGAAATTGCTAGTCCTAGACGATTCAAAACTGTTATAATATTTTTACTTTTATCTGTATTATATATATACAAGGCTAACAGCACATGAAGTGGAGTCTTCTTTTTTGCATTATTTCTTATGAAATATATCAATTGAAAGAGAGTTTTAATTCGAAGAGGTTTCACAGCTTTAGAAGTTTCCGAATTTGCATTTACAAAAAAAGTTTCAGTATTTTTTATAACATCTTGTTCTTTGCAATCGAAAAAAGTATACAGAAATAATAAAAAAGGTTTAGGTATATCAATATTGTTCCAAGCTTTTTTCAAATAATTGTGATCACAAAATTTATCATTTAAATCAAAATCTATTTCTTTTAATGAATTTTTTAAAATCGTTCTACACTCTCTAATACAGCTATGGTTAGAAGTGTTGTCCGCCATTTGTTTAACTGCAGATAGAAAAAAACGTTTTGACTTATTTTTTTCCTTTGAATAAACAAAAGAAACAGTTTCTCCGAAATATTCAATTAAGCATGATTGAATTTTCGAACGTTTGACAGAAAAATCTGCACCGTACTTTTCTTGTAATAAATTAGCTACGTCACTAAGGTGGTATTCGATTCCTAAGTATAGTTTTGATTCGAGAGACTTAATTATATCTAAAACAGCATTTGTGGTTTGCATAGATTTATCTAACTTATTACTCTCATTTGATAAATTTAAATCATCATTTTGTGATCGATTATCATATTTCTGTTCATAAGAGCGTATACATGCCTGGTGATATTTTATTTTTGCATTCACAAAAGATTCTAGTGTATCTAACATTGCAGTCTTGGTATAAATACTGTCTTGAAGAAAACGAGTGGCAACGAATAATGATTCCGCTCTTTCTTTGCCTATTTCATATAGCTGTTTATTTCTGTTTTTGCTGAATTGATCACAAATTATGCACCTCGTATAATCTATCTCAGATTCTTCTAATGAAATACAGACTGTTTCATACGCAGGTACCTCGGCAAGTGCGTTATTATCATTCCCCAGCTCGTAGTCATCATTGTCTATTTCTTTACACAAAGGAGCATCATCGCTGCTTCTTGTTTCGTGATGGTCAATACTATCGGAAGTTTGAAATTTCGACAACTGCTGTTTATGTGTAAAATTTTTGTAACATAAATTATCGGAATGGTAGTAAAAAATATCTGAAAATATATTTTATATTTTGATGCAATTTAAGAAGAAAAAAAATTTCCTTAAAATATTACACAATTTGTCAGTAAATCTACCGCAAAATACCAGATATTCATACCATTAACTCCAAGTAAACTTATTCGATGATAAACCACATCTTTGCGCACATTAGCGACATATTTTATTCTATTTCTGCCCTTTTCTGTACTAATTACATTCCTTTTATTTGATTCTTGGCATATTATACATGCATTTCTTTTAAACAATTCGTTTACACCTTCATCACTCATCTTGATTATTTACATTATCAATTTTTACACTATTAATACCAAACGTTATTGTGCACGGAAGAACGGCACCGAGTAAACTGCGTGGCGAAGCAGAACGAACAAGCGCGCGACTTGTCTTGTTATAAACAAGTTAAAACATGATTAACGGCCATGGTGCTGCCGCTCGGGCGGCGCCAATTTAACAATTTTTTGAATTCAAAAAATAAAAAGTTTTACTTACACTGAAAATTACAACAGATAATTTATAATTTAATTTGTCTAAATAATGGAAAGAAATTTTTTTTGAAGCGCAAAGATGAAAATGTTTCCAAAATTTTCCGGAAAAACCCTGTAGGACGCATTTTCCGGAAAATCGACCTCGCGATTCGTAATCCCTGGGTCAAAAAACATAAGAAAAGATATAGTGCTTGCCTGGAACTTGCTGTTTTACCTCTCTGGGAAGCCAAGATATGGGGACAGAGAGTGGTGGGGGGCCTTTTTGCACTAAGTTTGCAATATTTTAAGTTCTAATAATGATTTTTTGATTTTTCAAGAAGGAGCCGTATCGCGTATGAAAATGTTACAATTTAAACAACTTGGAATACAAATACCATCAATCGTTTCAATTTTAATGCGATTTAAACAATTAAATTGTTTATAACTTTTAAAGGAACCATTTTCAGCTTATCACCTTCGAAATTCGTAATCAGCGGGTCAAAATACATAAGAAAAAGTTTGGTAAATTAGAGGACCTCAATCGGCCACGGGGACCTCTCTATGGCTCTTAGACTACTATGAGCGCACGGGGAGAGCGGAGCTATTCGATGAGGTTCTTCGATTCACCAACGAGGTCGACTTGCGTTCTGCTCAAGAGCGTGAATCCTTCCTCCGCCAACAATTATCAGACGCTCTTGACGACAGAAATATATGGAAGGTAATGCATCATCTCGGCCTCCTGCCTGGGCGTAAGTAGGAGGTGTTTACGCCGGAAGAGCTGAATGAGTACTTCGCGGGTTTCATCCCTCAAAAATATAGACAATGCAACGGACACTATTTTACTTGCAAGCGAGGAGGGCTTTACTTTTAGCCCTGTTAGTATGAGCGACGTCGTCCTTGCTATATCTCATTTTTCCTCGCAAGCGAGGGGTGTCGATGGTATTCCGTGTGGGGTGGTCGTCAAGGCCCTCCCAATTATTGGCAAATTTATTCTTAATTTATTTAACTGCTCCTTCGCTCAGGGAATCTTTCTGAGTATCTGGAAGCAGGCACAGTTTTTCGTCCGATTGCATTGTTCTGCTTCCTCTCAAAGGTACTCTAGAAGATAGCACACATCCAGATCAGGGAGTATCTTAATAAAAATCATATACTCGACCCCTTCCAGGCCGGTTTCCGAAAACACCACAGTACACAGACTGCGTTATTAAAAGTGACCGACGACGTACGCATGGCAATTGATATAAAGAAGGTGACGCTTATGCTGCTGTTTGACTTCAGCAAGGCCTTTGACACCATCTCACCTTCCAAATTACTATCTAAACTGAGACAGCTGGGGTTCTCTAGGGCAGCTCTCGTGTGGATTAAATCATATTTACAGGGGCGAACCTCAGAGTGTCTTGAAACCAATCTGGGAGTTCCGCAGGGTTCTGTCCTGGGACCCCTGCTGTTCAGTCTCTACGTCAATGACCTTCAAATCTTCTTTACGCGGACGATCTCCAGATTTATCTACACACCAACAAAGATAATTTTCTGGACGGCGTGGCACGACTAGCAGAAGTGGCACAGCTGGTTTCTGGCTGGGCGGAGAGCTCCGGTCCGCGACTCAACTCCGGCAACACTAAGTCCATATTTTTCGGTTCCATGAAAAACGTTAATGATATTAAATGATGGAACTTGCCTGGAGTTCTGTTGTCGGACGGAGTGATCGTCCCATTCAGTGATACGGTCGTAAGTCACGGTGTTGTTTTGGATAGCAAACTCACTTGGAAACCGCAGGTGGATGCGATCACGAAAAAAGTCAACGAAGCCCTGTATAGCCTGCAGTTTATCAGGGGCTGTACCACTGAGACTCTCCGCAGAAGGCTGGTAAGGTCACTGATACAACCTCACATCGACTACTGTGCTGTGACCACCCTGGACGCGTCGAACAAACAGCGAATACGGCTACAGAGACTGAGCAATTCATGTGTGAGATTTATCTTCGGGGGTAAAAGGGATGAACACATCAGTCCCTATAGGCGGCGTCTTGAATGGCTTCGGACCGATTCGAGAAGGCTCTACTTTGAGGCCATTTTGCTATACAGAGTAACTCAGATCGGTGAACCTTTTTATCTGGCCTCTTTCTTTAGCAAACACAAGTCGAGACCCTCCAGTAGGGGAGTTCTTCCGGAACTGAGCATCCCTACCGTGAGTACTGAAACCGGGGCTAGGGCCTTCCAGGTCCAGGGTGCTCGGTTCTGGAACTCTCTCCCTTCTACTCTACGAAACCTGCCATCTCTCGCCTTCTTCAAGGGGGCACTACGGCGGCCCCTGCTGGCCATTGAATCGTGACGACTCTTAGCCCTCTGGCGCTGCATTCTTAATCTTGATCTAGTTTTTAATCTAGTCAGACTCGGCCCTTAGGCCGTAAAAGTTCTTTCAGTATTACGTATTTTAGATTTCAGACGTGCAATACAGATAGGTCTATGACCAAACCTTAAATGTACAGCGTAATATTAGAAAAGTTTAATGTGATAATTAAATATGACGAAATGTGATTTTATGTGACGGTATTTTTATATATTTTATTTTCTCTTTTTGTTAGACTGTATGCGACACAGTCTTTGTGATCTATATTGTATTATTTTTTGCTTTTAGCAAATAAAGACCTATCTCTCTCTTTCTCTCTCTCTCTCTCTCTCTCTCTCTCTCTCTCTCTCTGTCTCTCTCTATCTATATCTCTCGTTCTCGCGCTCACTCTCTCCTTGCGCCCGTCAGGCCCGCGCGTCTTACGAGCGCCCGATTGGCTCTTCGTCCGCGCGGATAACGGTCCACGCATCGGCGCCCGCTGATTGGCTCGCGACATGTGGAGGACCAATGATCCTCGCGCCGACGTTGACGGTTAGTTAGCATGTTCCTCGAACTCGAGGACAGGCCGGCACCGACAACAACAAGCCGACTCGCTTGTTTCTTCCGCGCACTCAGGGCTTTGCCGCATCGAACAAGATTCCTCGTATCGACGCGGCTGCGACGTTTGCAACGTCGCATTCTGAGATCAGGAATAGATTGATTGATATTAATCTATTCCTGATCTTAGAGAACATTCTATTTCCTGCGTTCAATGAATTTTGATTCGCAACCAATGCCATGGCAAAGTTCAACTTGGCAAATCTGAAGCTTAGGATTACGATATAAGATTAAAGTAATGTGTATTGAGTGTGATCAGCTGACAGCTTTTAACTCATTCAGAAAAGTTGACGTCAAGAACCATGCTTGGTTGAACAACAGAAGAGCAGTAGTTACATTTGGTGCCCTTGGACTTGGACACGCTGGTCATAATCTATGTTGTGGGTTGATGGACTGCTTAATACCCATGGCTCAGTGTGCATGTGATGCAATTAGCGAACAATTCAGTGAAGTGTGTAAAAAAGTGGCCAAGGACTCAATGAAAACTGCAGTGATGGAAAAAAAAGCTGCTACAGAGATTGGAGCTCCCGGACTAAACATTTTGACATTCGGAGGTTAGACTGGTAATTTTCTCCAGTTTTAACTTGAAGATTCAATACAGTAACCAAAAGAAAAGATAAATATAAAGTGTTATTATTATCAAGGATAAAATAAATTTTTTATTCCATTTTTATGAAAATTCATGGAATGACTTTTTCTGTTTGGAGGTAAGAAAAGCCGTAAAGAGCCCAAAGGTATAAGTGAATATACCTTATAATTGCTGAGAGTCGAGGTCTATGTTTGTGGAACATAGAAAACTTGGTCTCAAAGGATTTGGTAAGCACTAATTTAAGTTATATTATCAACAATAATCATAAACTTTAAAGTTGATGTTCTTCAAATGTTGTTTTTACTGATTTCAGCTCACTGTTCGTAGGATTCCAAGTGAACAAATGGTTCTCTTGTGCTTAAACTCAAGAAGGATACTTTTTACACCTGTAGTTTTGGTATGAATGCAGGAAGTTTGATTTAAATGTTTAGAAAATATTTTATACACAAAAAAGTACCAGAATAAGCGAAAAAAAATTCACCGCCAAATCATATCTAAGCATTCAAATTAAAATTCCTGCATTCATACCAAAACTACCGGTGTACAAAGTATTCTTCTTGAGTTTGAGCCAGAAAAAACCATTTGTTCACTTAAAATCTTACAGACAGTAACAAAATTTACTAATTCTTGTACCGAGTGCTTCAATAGGCCAGCAGAGATAATAGAGGCTTTAACATGGTAAAGTTAATGATATTTATACTAAATATTAGTATAAAAAATTTGAAATTCTTAACTTTAATTTTGTGATTTTCACTAAGAATTCTTTTTTTTAGGGTTTAAAGGTGTTGTGTCCCCTTAATGTAAAATTTTCTAAATCAATTAATATGTATGAGGACAACTTAAGCGCAATTGCGATCGCAAAATACGAAAATTTAAAATAACTTTATTAGAAAAAACTGAAATCTCAAAACTAAATCGATATAAAAAAACGGGTGAAAAAAATGTAAAAACGGACTGTCTGAATCCCGCTGAGTATTCGTAAAAACAAAGAAAATGAGACTTGGTGGATTGAAATCCACTGAGTAGAAGCTGAGCTAGAGGCGATACGAACGAACACACACACACACACACATCCATACGGACATTTTCTAAAAATACTATTTTTCGACTTAAAATGCCTTAAAACATATTTCCTACATGTTTATACACAAACTCCAAAAATTACTATTACAAAGCTTCCTTAGGAAGGAAGCAATACGCTACTTTTTAGGGTCAAAAATACCGCACTTTATTTTTATAAGTGCGGTCAAAAAATTATTATCATACATTTTGTATCGTATAGTTTTTTGTACAAATTACTATATCAGTAAAAGATTTTCTTTTTATACAGGTCCATGCCTTGAACAAATTTAAGTATACAAAAATATCATCAACAGCTAATGGCAACGTTAAAAAGGGCGTTATATTTAGTACTTATGCAGCTCTTATTGGAGAGTCATCCCAAACTGGGGGTAAATACAAAAGTCGAATAAAACAGTTGTTACAATGGTGTGGACAAGATTTTGATGGCATTATTATTTTTGATGAATGTCATCGAGCAAAAAACCTTTGCCCCTCTGGCAGTTCTAAACCAACTAAAACAGGTAAATATTGTAATATTGATAATAATGAACAATATAACTGAAAATTTAAAATATATACTCTATTAAACACCTTTTTACTCAAGGATTAACAGTACTAGAATTACAAAATAAATTACCAAAAGCTCGAGTTGTATATGCTAGTGCCACTGGAGCTTCTGAGCCACGAAATATGGCGTACATGGTACGTCTAGGTATGTGGGGTAAAGGAACCCCTTTTCCCGATTTCAGTGATTTTATTACAGCTGTTGATAAGCGTGGCGTTGGTGTAATGGAAATTGTTGCTATGGATTTAAAATTGCGTGGAATGTACATTGCAAGACAACTTAGCTTCCACGGAGTTACATTCAAAATTGACGAAGTTTCCCTATCAAATGAATTTATCAAATTATATGATGATGCAGTCAAATTGGTAATACATTAAATTTTTTACTTTTATTATTATTATTATTATTATTATTATTATTATTATTATGGTGGTGCGGGTGTAGACACCTCAGCAGAACCCATTGTACCTCCCTTCGTACAGACATTCTCCCACTTGGGTAAGGTACTCCTAATCCATAAGGTTGAAATAGCTCCCGAGTAGGCAGTCCCTATATTTTTGCGGGTTAAGAAATGATTCCCTAAGTGCTGATGTCTAAGCTCAGCAAATCTGGGGCATGCCGTCAGAATGTGAATTGGCTTCTCTTCTTCTTTTTCACACTCTTTGCATATTCCTGTGAACTCCTTTCGTGTCTTCCAATCAGAGTACTCAAGACGTATGCGTTCCGTAATGATTTGAGACAGGATTCTAGAGGCGTTTCTGTTGCCTCCACCAGCAGACTTAGTCCAGTTCGCATTAGTGTTCCGTCCCATAACCGCTTTGGCCTTTCTACATTTTTCAGTATTTTCCCACTTTCTTGTATACTTGTCGTTTACTCATTCCTGAATCGCCCCTTCTAGTAAGCACCTTGCAGCACTCGGAAAAGTTTCCGGTCCCATCGGGGGAGTTTGGGCTCCCATAGCGGCGAGTCTATCGGCGATCTCATTACCCATAATTTTAGTATGACCTGTAACCCAGAGTAGTTTGACTTTGTTGTTATTGGCCAGTTTGTTTGGCATCGCTTTGCAATTCCAGACCAGCTTAGATGATGTCTTCTGGGTCATATGCACCCTAAGCGTTTGCTGGCTGTTTGAGAATGCACTTATTCGCCTGCCAAGTGCACCAAGTTTCATGATCCTTTGTGCACAGCTCAATATGGTATGTCTCTGACTAAAAGACCGTGGTAAACTGCCCCAAGGAGAAGAAAATTCTCTTCCTGTCCCTGCGACAATAGTAACCAGAGCCAGAGCTATTATCAGTTCTAGATCTACTCGTGTACCAGATATCTTTATCCCTTTGTAAGGTGTCTCTTGTAATCTCTCAGCATTGCAGTGTCGAAATGATCTCGTATTTCCTTCCGAAGAATTAATACGCCATTATCATGTCCGATTTTATAGAAAATTCTGGAGTAAGGCAGAGTTTTGGCGGGAATAATGTTCCTGGTCCCCTGCTTCCACTGCTCGTAGGCATTAAGTCTATGGGCGGTCTTGGCTGACTCCCTGATGATTGTGAGGTAGAGAGGTTCTACTTTCACTAGTATTCCTAGTGCTTTGGTTAACATGGTTTCTAGAGACCCTGTATCCCCCCTCGTTACAAATACTCTTAGCCTCTTCAGGGTCCTCCTTGCGTCCTAGCAAGCCTGGGCAGAAGGGCAGCCTTGTACAGCCATAAAAGAATTTTGACATGCCCAGAATGCTAGTAGAAATTTATTACACTGGACCGTGAGGTATTTTTGCCAGGTTAGCTTCTTATCAAGGAAAACACCGAGGTATTTAGCCAAGTCATTCACCTTTAGGATTATACCTAAAAGTCCATGCGTTTTGTAGGGTTGCAATCTTAAACTTGCATGTGAATATAAAGGACTTAATTTTGTCTAGGTTGGCTGAGATCCCCGTCGAGCAACACCATTTTTTTACTTTCCTAAGTGCGAACCGCATGGCGCCCATGGAAGCACCAGCTTCGCTTCCTTTAGATCAGAATTAGGAAATCATCAGCATAGGCTTAGAAATATCATCCTCTATCATTTAGCGCCTCCAGCAAATCATTTGCCACAAGACACCAGATGGTGCGGTACGCTACTCTCCCCTGCGCGCATTTTTTACTGACTGCACCCGAAACCGTCATAGTCCCTAGTTTTGAGACCAAGGTGCTGCAGTTTGGCACGCCCTCGAGCTATTAAATTAGCATCCTTAGCACACCTTGCTTAATTCTTCTTTAGTAACCGTTTCAATGGTAGTGCGATTAAACGCTTCGTCTATGTCCAGAAATGCTTTCACCATACGGTCACCTTTTTCTAGCTGCTCCGTGATAACCGCCAAATGTAGTGCGGTCTCCATGGAATACCCCATTCTATACACCGTTTGGTTAGGGTGCAGTGGGTTTATGGTAAAGATGTAACTTTGTATTTATCTGTACACTTAGCTTTTTAGTATTTTGAACCCGAAGATGTTCAAGCTGATGGGCTTAAAATCCTTAACGGTCGCGTGACTTGTTTTACTAGGTTTTAGAATGAATACTAACTCGGCCGTTTTCCAGTTTTTGGGCACGAATGCTTAGGCGATGTTTTTGCTATCAGAAGTTTGACCAGGGAGCCTATTAGTTCTTCCAGTCCCTCCTATAGAAAAACTGAGTATATACCATTCGTACCAGAAGCCTTGAAGGGATAAAAGTTCCCCTTGGCCCAACTGACCTTTTCTGGGGTGATGAACTTTGCCGCCAAGTCCTACGCTGTATTCCGTTGTCTGTCAACCTAAAACTGTCACGTTTTATTAACAGGCTGAAAGTTTAAGAAGTTGGCTTCTAGAGGAAGATAAAGGCAGTCCTCATCCGTAGCCGAATATTCTCCTGTTGGTAATGTCATTCTAGTCATTCTATGCGAGTATCAGATTAGCCTAGCTGCATCTTTTAATTCCCTCAAAGTAGTCTCTCAACCCCTTGACTCCATCAGCATTAACATGGTTTTTATACCGCCGTTGGGCGTCTTTATGTATATCTCAGACACTTTTCTTTTCTTTTGGAGGCGAAGTTCCTCTAGCTCCTGATTCCACCAAAAAGATCTCTTGATTCCCTGGAAGCAGTTTCTTTGGAACGCGGTATCGATTATTCTTCCTAATTCCTCGGCCCAAAAGTCTAATCTGTCCGTCTTTCCAAAGTTTAGCTTAAACGATTAACGTTTGTTCTTAAGGTTGTCTCTATAAGAACACTAGTAAGTTCTCCTCGGGTTATTAAAGGCCATACTTTCCTAGTACCTTCTTTTCTCTATTTGAAAAAGATGTGGTCTGATAGCAAAGGTTTGTTAGAGACTCTCCGGTTGCCGAGCCATTCCTCCATCCCTGCAGCGCATAAGGTCAAGTCGATGGCCTTACTCGTAACAGATTTGTAGAAGGTAAATTTGCTATTCCTGTTCAATATAAAATGATTCGTAGTGACAAGATATCCTAGCAGTACATCAATCTTGCTCTTGATATCTGAGCTACCCCAGACGATGTGATGTACATTGACGTCACTGCCTAGGATAAGCGAAATTCCCTGTGTTCAACAGTGCTCAACAAGTTCTCGTACATTCCCTGCTAGGGGCTCTTTTCGGGAGTTATGAGGAAAGTAGCCTAAGGTTACTACCATATCCCTTTCAGAGTCTTCTTCAAAGGGAAACCTCATTCTGACCACCGTCAACTAGTTGCAGCATAAGCCGGCACTGGATTATTACACATGGGGTTTCTAAAAATCCGGCTAGACCCACCAAGATTCTTGACCCTCTCTACGACCACCCAATGTTCTTGTATTATGTAGATGCCTGGGTGCATTCTTTGGGTTGATGATATCCTGTCCTCAGTCATGGTGATCAGGACGAGATATCGTTAGCCTATGCGCGACTCCCATCCCCAGTTTAGTTGAAAATAGCGCTGTCTTAGCAGCCAGACTGATGCCTTGGGGATACTGAGCACTACGAAAGTACAACAGTCCGTTTCCTCCCTTACTCTGTGCCCAGCACCCCCATCTGTACACCCCAAGATTGAGATGCCGATAGAATACAATAAAATGGAATTATATTTTATTTATTAGTAACTTAGAAAATTTAGATATGTCGTACATAATCTTATAGTTGCTGGTTATCATAGCGGTTATCAATTATTACAGTTTCGTACATATAATGCGTTGAAGTCGCCAGTCGAACAGCTCCCACTATCGGCTGGCTGCGTAACACTAACTCTCGGAACAGCTAGATTTATTCTTTACCGCTGTTATTTTCACGGCAAAATCCTAAGTAGCTGCGACGCACATCGTAGAAATAATTCAGGTACATGTATACTTCTAATGTAGGCTGATTAATTTTATTACGTCTATTAGATAATAACGCAGACTAGCATGAAATATATTTATATATACATACATGCTAACGCTTGAACCTATATAATTACCACGACAAGTACAAGTACTATTACACTACTGATTCGGCGAGAGGTAGTTTTGCATTGCCAGCTTGAATTTTGGTAGTAAAGGCAATGTCCATAAACCTCGCGGAAGAGCATTTTAGAGGTGCGCAACTTGCGCGGTTTTAACCAGTTCAAGCCTGTATTTATTCTAGCTCCCAGAACAGAGATATATCTCGCCAACCTGTCAAAGGTTCTACTTTTTCTTTTTTTGGCAGAAGGCCGTAAGGTGCAGCAGTTGCCCCTTGCAATAGGCTCTGTACATTATGACCGTCTTAAAGGATATTTATCTCTCATTAATGTCCATCCAGCCTGGCTTCCTCTCGAAGAGAGTGTTATGCTCGTACCTCCTGACACCATAGATGTACTTCATGCTTGAATTCTGTAACCTCTGCAGTTTAGTCTGGACTCCCCTAACGCGTCAAGATACACTACTGAGCAGTAATCTAGGTGAGAAACTACAAGAGCACTGGCCAACTGCTTACGTAACACTTCTTAGGTACAGGATCTAAATTGTCTAAGCCTATTAAGAGCTCTTTTAACCTTTCGGCTAACTGCATCCACCTGCGGTTTCCAAGTTATCTTCGAATATATGACCACCCCGAGCTTAGTTATGGTATCGACAAAAAGAATAATAAAAACAGTCTGCACCTCGATCCTGGGCAAGTTCAACCCTTGTAGATGAGTTTCAGAGCATTGTGGGAAGACCAATCTTACACAGCTTTGCTGCCGCTGACATGTGATGAAATGAAAACAGAACGAATTAAACCTACAATTTTTAAACTACAACAAAATAAGACACATCAAGGCTACTATTAACTGGACTGAAATATTGTCAATGCAAGATCCAATTATAGCTATGAATAATTTAATAGATAAGATTAAGCTTTGTGTTTAACAGGCTAAATCGAAAAAAAATTAAAACAAACAGCAGGGAAGGAAAAATTAAATTACTGATGGAATAATTAAATCATTAAACCAAAGAACTTTTATATAACTAATGGCAGATGGATATTACTAATGAGCAACTCAAACTGGATTACAAAAACTATGCTAAAATGTTAGATAAGGTTATCGAAGATGCTAAAATTGAATATAATGCAAAGCTAGTTCAAAATAATGTAAACAATCCTAAAAAACTTTGGAGTATTATAAACAACAAAATGGGAAAACAGAAAAAGAGTAATACCATAAGTTATATAAAGGTTAATGATATTAAAATTACGGATAAAGTAGAGATAGCAAAGAAAATGAACAAATTTTTTTGTGATATTGGCCGCAAATTGTCTGATAATATAGTGAAACCAAATACTGCAAAATTTAAACAACAAGTAGTAATGAAGGAGATAAAAATAAGTTACGAATCCCCTACTAAGTGCACGGAATTAATGCACCGTATATTGAATACACTGTTTCCTCTTCAAATGGACGAGACATATGAAATCAAAGAAAGCACAGACAATGAAACTTTTATCCTAATCCCTACGGAGGAGCTGCTGACTGCATGAAAAAAGGTAAGAAACAACATGGCTCCAGGCCCGGATAGCATACCCAATATTGCATTAAAACATGCCATCTACGCCCAACCTAAAGTCTTCGTAGATTTGTATAATTAGTGGCTTAAAAAAACGTTCCTTACGGACTGGAAAAAAAACAACGTCTCGCACTGAGAGAAATGTAAAGTTAGAATAGCCGTACATTTTTCTGTGGTATTAGTATTGGGCGACCACAGCTGATTTAGCGGTGGACTCAAGCAGATTCTACTGGAGTTTGCAGTAGCCCAAGCTTGGCTCCTCTCCGCACTATATCAGTCGCGCCGAACACGCGAGGTTTTACTTATATGTTTATGTTTTTTAGCATATCATATCACAATGAGTGATAAATTCATAAGGGACCTATTAGTTTCGTGGAATTTGTAAAAGTTTTGCAAAGGATTTAAAAATAAGTATTACAATATGTACGACCTAACCTCTTAACCTCAAAATTTGTATACTTATGCTGAAGCACAAAATTTAAATAATTATAAATCAATACATTGTTCATCCATGAATATTGGTTTACAAGCACTCAAAGTACAATGTGACATACCTCTTGGCTTATCTGAAAGCCGTAGACCTGCATTGCCCTTAAAACCCTATGTTGCCGTAAGCTCGTCAGAGCTAAGCAATCCTTCTGCTTTGGGATCATGAAAATTTACAAATACGATAAACTGTACTTTGAGGACTTGTAAACCAATTTTCATGCCAAAACAATGAATCACTTATTGAATATTCAATTTTTATACTTATGCTTACTGCCAGGTAAAAACAGCGGTAGTGCTAAGGCGGATTCAACCTTAAACCGTTTGCTTGAGCGCTCTGGTAAAATCTGCCAGAGTTTCCAGTTAATCCAACTCTACATTTCTCTCAGTGCGTGCTGCTACCAAAAAGAAAAAAGTCACCTGGAAAAGCCGCATTGTACAGACTATTATGCATGCTAGACACTTCGGGCAAGATTCTTGAACGCATAATCTGCGTAAGGATGGACCAGGCCACAGAAGGATCAAGCGGACTAGCTTATTAGCAATATGGCTTTAGGAAGAAGCTTTCTACCCTATACGCCGTCAGCTTGGTCATCGACACTGTCCAATCAGCGATAAAAGGGAAAAGATGGAAAGAAGGTGCGACGTGGAAACGCCGCAGAATTCCGAGCCGAGTCGTGACACACTGACTGGCCCGCAACAGGCCACGCGGTTGTTGTCAAGGGCAAGCGCGTGCGTTCTCGGAATTTTCGGGCCCGGCGAGCCGGTGAGTACGTTCTGGATGACGTCGCTGGAAGCAAGAACAGACACTCTTATTGACTTTCGCGGTGCGAGCGGCCAATCAGAGCGCGGTTGAGTTCGGCGCAGGAGAGTAGGGAAGATAGTGTATGCGACTGTCGCGCCCCGGGCGCGCAGTACCTTGTGAGCTGTCGTCGTTACTGGTCGCGAAGACGATAGGATATCCCAGATGACTTACCGTGAGGTAAGTTCCTTTGTTTGGAAGAGAGTGAGAGAGAGAGAGAAAGAGAGAGATAGGCATAGAGAATCTGTGGTTTTGAGAGCGCTTGCGGGAGAGGGAGAGTCGCGCGCACTCGTGGCCAAGAGAGAGAGAGAGAGGGAGAAAAGAAACAGCGCAAAGGTGTAGGTGAGAAGGAGCGCGGGATTAGAGGAGATCGCGAGGTTAATACATCACAGAGTTGTGCAGCGTATAGTTGAGGCGAAATAAAATACACTTAAATAAAAAATCGACAATCGAAAGATTCGACGACTAAATGAACTTATATTTATGCGTTTACTTTGATGATCGATAGCGAGAAAAATATACGCTTAAAAATATCGTTAAATAATATAAATACGAAGCTCTCCAAACCGATCGAGCGTTAGAATAATATGAAATAAAGTAAGATTGTATTGCATGAATATTCTTAATACACGGGCAGAGCGGACTAAGGTGTTACTGCTTGTTATAAAAACCACGAAAATTTTACATAAAAGGTAATATTATTGCATAAAAGGGTATAATAGAGAGGTCTGACCAGCAACAGAAAATCTTCGCAAACTTTCTTTGAGCATAGCGAATGAAATATAATATTTATTTTAAATATTTCCATAGAGCGTACAAACGTTACGCTCGAGTTTTTGAAATTTAAGAACCCTGAGATTATGTATAGACCACCTAAGTAAGCGCAGCTTGAGAGCTACGGCTAGAGTATAGCTAGTAGTGAAATAACTCGAGCGCATGGTATATGAAGGTCGTGCCGAATTATATTCTATTTATTTCGAATTCTCAAATCATTACAAGTATTGAAAATTACACAGCAGTGTAGATATATCTTACGTATAATATACTCTAAAATTTTTGTTAGTGTATCGCAAATTAAATTTATTAGTGTATCGCAAAAGGGATTTATCTTGCATAAAAAGTTTTGAATTTTTTGGAGGGTTTTAGCGCTAACAAATTTAAGGCTTATAGCAGACAAAACGAGAAAAGGCGTGTCAAATAGCTAAATTAGCAAAATTCAAAGGCAAAAAAGCAATAGCAAAATTCGTAGGATTATTAAAAATCTTGGTTTATAGAGCATTAGCTGAAATAAATTAAAGACGTATCGAATATAGCACACTATTACAAGTTTCTCAAAATTCGAAAAATTGAAAATGATGAACAAAGCATCGATAAACTAGATAAGGAAGAAATTAAACAAGAGCTTGTCAGTAGGGGACAGAGGTCAAGCGGGACTCTGCAAGAAATGAGTGTCAGGCGTGCAGACGAATTATACGTCAAACATGATATCACGGGAGAGACAGCGATTGTAGGCGCGAACGAAGCAACAGGTCCACCGCCTCCGTATAGCGAGATAGAAAACTGAATAAACGCGAAAAGTACCCTAGCTAGCTCAAGTCCTATAGTCATTCAGCTCAGCAGATTGATTAACATAAAATTTTTAAACAACACGCAACGCTTAACGGGAACGGTTCCTCGGATTGAAAGAGCACCTCTCTGCGAAATTATTACTGACCAAAACCCGTAACACGAAAGAACATCGAACCAATTTTTAATATGGTAAGCATGGTACCGAAGTTTATTTAGAATTCTCAGGAATGTTCTTCTTGGAATACCGACTTCCCTTTCAACTTGACGACTGCTGACATGAGGATCAAGATGAATAACTGCAAGAATAGTAACAACACGTCCATCATCTTTGTTGTACTCACGACGTCTGCGTTGGCGAGCAAGGCGTCCTCGACGAGCTCTGAGAGTTAAACTATGTATTGTGATATTAGTAGGATATCTTCTATTTGGAAAACGTTCAGCGTAAAGTCTTGCTGCAGCATTATAATTATTGTGACACTCTCCTAAAACTATAATCATATCAATAATCTCATTCGGAGAATAGTCAGCCATTGTGACATTTAAAAGTTTTAATAATACAGCAAAGTTTTAATTGATATTTTATGTGTAGTGCAATAAACAAACAATTTTTATAATAATCAAAAAACTCAAGAAGTAGTAATAGTAGTAAGTGATTACACTTGTTAAACTTTAACACAAATTTGACATTTATTAGGCAATTACCACAATAGATTATTAGAATAAATATTTATTACGAATTATTGGGAAAATATTTTTTTTATTGAAAAACACTTTATTTAATTAATTACTACGTAAAACATTACACAGTATGTAAATAAATGTCAGATTCAGCCAGAAGATATTATCTCAAAATAATTTATACATTTTCCAACAGTGAGGAAGGGCAAAATTATATTTAGAAAAATGAGTAGGGGTAAAGTTCAATATGAAAATTTAGCTATCGCTCTTTAATAGTGTCAAAAAAAAGTTTCCGCAAAAAAAATATTTAACCTACAAATGGTCTTTGAAATCACACGATTTTTGGCATTTTATCTTAAAATGACCTTGTAAAGGTCATGATAAATACATATTTTGAAATACTGTTTCCAACGTTAAATTTCCCCTTGTCCAAATAACCTTTGCTCCATGGTTAAAACAGTGAGAGGCAAGGGGACTCTCGTTAAACAAGCACCCCAAAGAAAACAGACCTTACTACGTCCACGTCGTTGTTTCTGGGTAATGCTAAACGTAAGGACAACCTCTTACAGGTCAATATTATTAATTTTTTGTCACATTGGAGTTGAATATTGCTAATAAAAGAACTCTTACTACAATTATGCTATCAGAAAATGCTATCAAATAGCGAACACAGGACTTAGTTTTTGACCTTGAAATGACCTTCTAAAGGTCATGGAAAATAATTAGACATGTGTTTTCCGACGTAAAATGTTCTGCTCTTTCTGAATCCGGTGTCAAAAATAGGGGTTCCCATTAAAAAAAAAACACCCTGACCTTCAAATGACCTTCTAAGGACTTCAAAGGTCAAATCTAATATCACCAAAAGGTGGCCCCTTTTTCCACTAACAACTTTCGTCTGAACATTTTTTTTTTTAATAACACCTCCGAACAGAGTAATTGGGGTTTATAGATTAAAATGGCCCACCCTGTAGATTAAGCCGTGAAATAGCCCGTCCTAGGGAAAACCTATCACTCTGGTTTGGTACTACCCGCCAAAAATAATTTTTTTTTTTTATTAATCCGCGACATTATTGCAGACGATCTTATCAAGGAAATTTAACAGCCAGATCACCGATAGGTTTAGTAGTTTTGTTCGCCTTTTACCATCTAAGACTTAGAAATTCATTAGAGAGAAGCATTTATGGATAATCACAGGAGTATAATGGACGCCTTACGTAAAGACCGACAGGTCCGAAGCCTTGCCAACGAGATCAGGAAGTACGATGAAGATGATGTAGTGGAAGAACTTAAATCATTAAAGATAAGTACGAAAGGTAGTAAGGCGATTTTAAGTGACCGTTTATTAAAAGCCAAGATTTTACGAGCCGGATTGAGCGAGCGAGTGCCGTGGTACGAGTGTAATAACGGGGGCATCCGAAGAGGCCCTAACAGCAATCCTAAATCATAAGAAAGGTAAATTCAAGACGAGTAGTAAAAGAAATAAGGAAGAAATGACGACCGGTTCAGCCTCGCATTCAGAAATTGAAACCGGTAAGTAACCCGAGAACGAAGCTGGAGATGAAAGCCTAGAAGAAATCGTCAACTCTTCAGTGAGGCAGATACAAGCTTTATCGAACCTCACCTCCGAAGGCGATGGGGCAACTGGCCTCAGCGGTCAATTATTCATGGGAATTTGGCCTTATACAGAAACAGTTACAAACACCGTACAGCCCAATTCAGGAGAAATCAAGAAAAGTCGTACACTGTCGAGGTCGATATCAGACGATGGAAAAGTGACGGGTCAAACCCAAAAATGGGAATTAAGAACGCCAAAATCAAAACCCAGACATCACGTCCAACCAACTTTCCTAAAAATAGCGCTCAACGAAACTGACGACGTAGAAGCCGAGAAGCCGGTCGAGTCGAGTGAAGTCAATCAGCCGAGAAGAAGAAAAATCACGTTGCAAACCCCTGGGTTACCCTGGTTCGCTGGAGGAGCTTCCAAGAAAACAACGTCACAGTCGAAGGCCAGTAAATTATCTGATAGTAGTAGTGATAGCGATGAAGATAGTAACAGCGACGTGACACAGAAAGATAAGCCGAGGAGTAGGGCCCAAAGTAAGACTCCTGCAAAAACCATTGAAACCAAGAGAAGGCTCACAACTACCACAAAGTCTGGAAAGAAACAGACTAAGAAAGACAGCTCAAGTAGTAGCGCTAGCAGCAGTGATAGCCTTAGCAGCCAGGAAAGCGACTCTGATAGCTCCTCAAGTTATGACCGCCAAGAAACTAAGAAAGTAAGAAGCCGCAAGAAGAAATCATCTCGGCGACTTGAACGGGAGGATAAACTAGCCAGACAACTGTACCAACTCCAAATTGTGCAAGGACGGAACATTAAATTCGCCGGTGAGACTATAGATGACCTGGAGGAATATTTATCCCAGATAACAGAGTCTTAAAAGTAAAGATATCCTAGCCGTGATCCCGTATACTCTATCAAAAAAGCCAGCATGTGGTTCAAAACAGAAAATAAAGAATTTAAAGACTGGAAGACTTTCAAAAAGTCATTCGAACAGCAGTTCATCAGTGAAGTAAGCGACAATGACGTGATAGAAGAACTACGTAGACGGACACAAGGAAAATAGGAAAAGATAGCCACTTACATTATGAATTTTAAGTACATCGCAGCTCATCTAAAGAGACCAATGAGATTGAAATAACAGCTAAAATTATTGACGGAGAGGTTACGGCCGGAATACCGTAAGACGCCAGCTTCGAAAGCGAAAGTAGCAGCCACCAAGGAAGTCGAGGAAGCAGCTGGAGTTACCGACGCAAATTCTAACAGGCAGAGCAACAACAACAATAATAAGAATATAAAACAGAAGCAACAGCAGAATCAGCCAGTCGTAACCTCAGCCACGATCACAGATCAACCGGTGAACAACAACTCGACTAGCGACTACAAGCAAACTAAAAGTGGCCCACAAATATGGAAACCAGATAATACGCAACAGCAAATACAGACCCAACAACCGCAAAGCAAAACTGGCACCGCTGATGGTTCCCAGAGCCAACCACTAAACCAGTACGATAACAGAGGTTTTACACAATTCGTTGGAGCGTGCTATCACCGTAAGCAGGTTGGTCATAGAGCATCAGTCTGCTCGACTGTGGAGTGTAATACATGCCACCAAAAATGCCATAAATCACCAGTTTTCCCAAATCGCAGCCAAAGCCAAGTCCAATGTCAAGTCTGTGGCCAATTCGGCGCAACTTTCCAGAACTGTGGAAACTGTGCCCCAATCCGATCCATGTGGGGAAATGGCAACGCGGGGGCATTCCTGGAGCCGATGCCACCCGCACACATACACCCGCAACACCTCATTAATGGCCTCAGACGGAGTCGTGAAAACTTCTAGCCTTGTAACTTCGTTATCAGAGGTAGTTGAAGTTTTTGGAGGGGGAGATAGTGGTCGAGGGCCATTAGAGATGAGAGAAGAGAAAGAGAAGTTGCTGCCAAACGCTAACGTAACCCGTTGGCCTAATAACAGCACAGAAATGATAGAAGAGAAAGAGAAGTTGCTGCCAAACGATAACGTAACCCGTTGGCCAGATAACAGCAGAGAGATGAAGGAAGAGAAAGAGAAGTTGTCGCCAAATGCTAACGTAACCCGTTAGCCAAATAACCGAGATGGAGTAGCGGAGGAAAACAGAGTAGCAGCCAGTGAAGCAGTTCAAAACTCATCGAGCAACGAAGAGGACAGCGTACCTTGCCCGTGGAGAAACGAACTCCAGAGCAATGGGCATTGCAGCCAATTCAAAACTCAAAACGAGTGGAATAAATCTGCGCCGCTAACACTGGACTTAAGTAGCGAATCAGAAGAGTCGTTGTTGGATGAGAGAGTGAAGTATAACAGGGGAAAATTCCCCGTAGACAAGAACGCATCAAAGATTAGAGGCCTGACCCTAAAACAGGGCATCCTTTATTCTCGAGAATGCATCGATAAAGTCAAGCAGAGATGTGCCAGTAGAGTAGAGAACGAGAAGACAGCAGTTGGAGAGAAGTGTGAAGTTGAACCGTTAAGAGTAGAGAAGTCGGAAAAGAGAGTTTCTTTCGAGTTGGAATCGGAGCAGTCGGATCTATCAGACGACTCAGACCTTCTGGAGGTCTCAGGAACCTGTGAAGATATGCCAATCCAAGCCAAGAGAGAGAAGATCGTTGAGTTGATAGAAGAAGAAGATTTTGGAAATTTGAGTAAGATTGAATTGGCCCTCGAACAGCTACAGTCGGTGGACATAGCAGCCAAAGACCAATCACTGCCGGAAACTAAAGAAGTTGGTGAAAAGAAAAAGCCAATACCGCCAGATCCTGACTCAGACTACTTAAGCCTGCCAGCCCATATCTCCGACGGAGTAGAGCATCAAGCACCTACGGCCGCTGTGATAGCTGACAATCGAAACTACATGCAGGTAGTCTTGAGCGGAACTACCTATCGAGCACTTTTTGATCCTGGCGCCGTGATCACCTTAGTAGGTCCGAGAGTAGCCGAGAAGTTCGAAAGCCGATTGACAGCCGCTAAAGCCTCTATTTAGGCGATTACGGGTGAATTGTCACCCGTAATATTTACAGATCAATATTGAACTGGAAGGCATAGATGCGACCATTGCAGCCTGTAGGGATTTTTGTGAAATCTTTAAAATAGACACGGATCACAGGGGTCGGTGGAGAGAAAATGGTGGAATACGGCAATGATTTAATGATCAAGACCCGCCTGAAAATGATAAAGTTTTTGCTGAATGTGCGGAACTGGATGAAGATGAAAGAAGACAGATAGAAGAGATAGTCGACGTAACCCTACCAGAATACTCGCCGGACATACTAGGTTTTACAGATCTCACCGAGCATCACATACGTCTAACTTGCGACACGCCAGTGAGACCGTAGTTCCGCCGGAGATCGCCCAAGAAGATAGAATCGATTCAAAAGGAAGCCAGATAGTTAGAAAAACTAGGTATTATAGAGATCGGCCAGTAATTTCGTCAGCCAAGTAGTGATGGTGCCAAAACAAGACACGGATGAAGAGAGATTGTATGTGGACTTTACAGACGTTACGAAATTTACTAAGAAAGATGGGTATCCGTTACCTCAAATGGACGCAATCCTCGACAGATTAAGATGCGCTAAATATCTGAGTAAAATAGACCTACGTCAAGCTTATTTTCAAGTCAAAATGGAGGAAAGTAGTAAGAAATATACCGCCTTTGCTGTGCCAGGATATGGGTTGTGGCAATTTACCAGAATGCCGTTCGGCCTCATCAACGCTCCCATGACTCTACAACGCCTGGTGGACACTCTATTCGGCCCCGAAGACGCACCATAAATATTCGGCTATCTAGACGATATAGTGATTGCCACTCACAACTTCGAATGTAATGGAATCCCCGATACCATTACGCGCCTACGACGCCAATTTTAGTAGGTAACACAATTTTTACGCACGAAACAAGAAACACACATACGTGAGACACTCGCGAGCATCGTCATCGCAGCAGCCGCAAGCAGTATTTCCCACCACAACGTATTCCTACAAAAATAGGATTAGAGGCGTAGCGACAAACCGCGCTCTAGGCGAAGATCATCCGACAAAATGGCTAACGCCAAGAAAAAAATGACGGCGACGAAATAAAAAGATGTCACTAAACGAGTCGCGATATTCCTCACGAAAAGCGACGAAAATCAAAATAGTTATGCGGAGAGCAAGCATCGGTCGAGCACGCTCTCCCGAAAACAAATCGGGAAAAGCTACACATGACAGTACGCAGGCGACGAAAGGCAGCAGGAGAGCTTTCACAAGACGCTTTTCCTAAAAACTCAAGGTAATAAAAATTTTACGAGGTCACGCAAAGTCAAGAGAGAATATTAGGCACTCCTAAATATAGAAAATCAAGGCTACAAAATTTCCAATATATAAAGGCCGGGAGCAAAAGGGTGCACGTCGTCAGTTTTCTTGAAGTCGCCTTACAAGTCGAATCACTGCAAGTCGCCAGACCGCTAAATTCGAACCAGTTTATAAGTTAATATTGAATCGCTACCAGTCGCGAGTAAGATCAGTAAAAAAAGACTTCATCGCTGAAAAATATAGACCTATCAAAATAGTTGAAATACTCGGGAAAACAAACAGTTTTACCTCCGCGGTGCCAAGTTGTATAAGTGCCACGATCACTGAGACACACCATCCTCTCTCGTCGCTAAGAAGAGAGACGACACATCAAGGCACCCTTCTGTCTGCACCTGCTCGAAGGAGAAACGAGCCGAAGGGATCCGAGACGCACACCAGCTTGACCGCACTGAACCACCGACGTCAGGCTCAAGGAGCGACAAGGACCCACAGCTGCAACCTCCTGCCGCTCGCATCTCTACACACACACACACACACACACTCACGCATATATACACTGCAAGGTACTTTTCTCTTTTCTCTAATACGAGTGAAATATATTATAGTAGTTGCTTTAAAACTTAACCCCGTCTAAGTGATTTCGTTATCCGGCTCCCTTTCCCGGAAGGCAGTGACCGCATCTGAGGTAGCCAAAAGGGATTTCCTTGTAAATCTAAATGAATAATAAATAACAGAAGATAGGGACTCGAATAAAAGTAAGTATATTGATGAGTTGCGTTCATTCTGACGTAACACGAAGATCATAAAACAAAGGTTAAATATGTACTACAAAAATTGATTTCAGACGGGCTGACTATCAATCCCAAGAAGTGCCAGTTTTGCGTGAGTCAGATCAAATACTTAGGTTTCATTTTGGATAAAGACGGACTTAGGACTGATTCAGACAAAGTAACGCCGGTATTGAATTGCCCAGCACCACGTAATGTCGGAGAATTAAGGAGAGTATTGGGAATGATCGGGTGGTACGCCAGATTCACCGAAAACAGTTCGGGGACTAAAATCACACTAGTTAAACTCCTATGTAAGGACCAACAATGAACTTGGGGAGACGAACAGCAAGACGCGTTCGAAAAACTCAAGAAAGCCTTAACAGTAGCGCCAGTACTTGCCAGACCGGATTTTAACAAGCCGTTCTGTATTCAATGCGACGGCAGCAATTACGCAATAGAAGCCGTATTAATCCAATAATTCGACGACGGTGAACATCCAATTGTTAGCCGTGTTTTAACAGCCGCCGAGAAGAACTACACTACTACAGAGAAGGAGCGTCTAGCACTAGTGTGGGCCATAAAGAAGTTAAGGCTATACGTCGAAGGATACCACTTCACGGTGATTACCGACCACAGTGCACTACGCTGGCTTCCCAGTGGAAGACTGGCCAGATGGGCTCTTGAAGTTCAACAATGGGACTTCGACATCATTCATCGCAAAGAAGCGAACCATCAAGTGCCAGACGCTTTGTCGAGAATGCTTGAACCAGAACTGGCAGCCGTATTAGAAATCTCTGATTCTTAGTACCTCCGACGAGTAAAGGAAGTAGAAGAGTTTCCTAATAAATTTCCACAGTGGAGAGTAGAAGACGGCCGGCTATATCGATTTAAGAGAGACCCACGTTAGACCCTATCACTCACAGCGACAAAGCCTGGAAACTAGTAGTACCAGCCGAACATTGAGAGAAAGTCATGACTGTTGCCGCCAGACACTTGGAAGTCGAAAAGACATACAACAGAATAGCCAGAGAATATTTCTGGCCGGGAATGTATCATGATGTCCACTCATTTATCACCGCCTGCCCGACTTGTCAGCAATACAAAGTGTCGCAACAAGGCCCACAAGGTCTCATAGGGAAAATAATCGTGGAGAAGCCTTGGACTCTGGTAGCTGCCGACATGATGGAATTCCCGAGGAGTAAAAGCCAGAATAAGTATTTACTAGTTTTCCAAGATCTTTTTACTCACTGGGTGGAGGTCAAACCATTGCGGAAAGCGGACGGAAAATCAGTCGCTAGAGCTTTCGAAGAGTTAGTATTATTTCGCTGGGAGACGCCAGAGTATTTGTTGACCGACAATGGGACGGAGTTTTTAAACAAAAATGTTGCCGAGACGTTAAAAGAGGACGGCGTGACGCATGTCACTACACCACCGTACCACCCTCAAGCCAATCCTGTCGAGAGGAGTAATCGCACCCTTAAAACCATGATAGCGATATTCGCCGAGAATCACAGAGATTGGGATAAGCACATCCACAAACTCCGCCACGCCATGAATACCGCCGTTCAGTCGACACTCAAAACATCTCCAGCCTTTTTGAATTTTGGTAGACATCCTACGCAAGTCAAGAGTTTACGTAAAGAAATTGAAAATCGGAGTCCTAAATTACAATTATATCTTACAGTATGGGAAGATCGTATGAAGCGATTGGACGCTTTACGAGAACTTGTCGCCAAATTTATAGATGACGCGAGAGACAAACAAGGGAAGATATATAATAGAGGGCGTCGACTAGCCATTTTCGCAGTCGGAGATATTGTTTTGAGAAGAACTCATTATCTATCAAATGCCACTGAAAGTTTCTCTGCCAAATTAGCACCCAAATTCGAGGGACCCTTTCGAATTATTGAACAGAAATCCCCTACCGTGTATATCTTGGAAGCCGAGGAGGGTAATAGTCGGAAAATCGCGAAAGTACATGTGTCAGACTTGAAACAATATTTACTGCCGCGAAATCCTAAAACTAACAGCTCTAGTCCCGATCCTCCGAGCCGGTAGTGGAATACAGCATGCAGCGGAGCGTACCTATCGCACAGACAATATATGTGGTTTATATTGGTGTTGGAGTAGAAATTGTGTTGTCCTATTATAACGTGTTGACTTCGTACTTACTTTCTAATTTGTCTCAGTGTTCTGAAGATGCTTCGACCAACCCGTGTTCGACATGCTGAGTCCAGACTACGACACGTAGCCGATGAAGGCTTCATTCCGCCGGACTTTACCGTCGTACCAGCCGACTTCGTGCCCCCACGGAGGTCGTCGAGACACGAGCGGGACCGCCGTAGCGAGAGCCCGGAAGTGGTTGATGAGGTCCTGCGTCGGAAGCTTTTGGCTCAAGTCGGAAGAGAGAAGAGGAGGAGAGAGAGAGGCTACTGCTAGCCGACTCGGACGACGAAGCCGGAGGCGAATTGTCGGAGCAAGCCCCCTCTTTGGGAGGGAAAACAGTGGAGGAGTCCGACTTGGTGGAGGTGGCCTCTTTCTTATTGGTGCTGACGGATCCACAGAGTACCCCAGTCGATCTGAAGGTGAGTGCCTCGACGAACTTGGGCGCGAAGCCCAAGATATTGCAGCCTAAGCGGAACGTGACACCGTCAACGAGAATCTAAGCCTGGGACCGTCTGGAAAGCATCTTGGAAAGCAGAGAGTCGAGAGGCCGTAAATGAACTACGAACACACCACGAATTTCTGCTCTACCGATTGCCAGTAAGTTGTCGACGAAAATGAGTGAAAACGGCGAAAAGAGCGGGGAAGTGCCTTTTCGGCAATGCGGCAACTGTAAACAGCCTATTCAGCACAAGGAGCCGAAAAGGTGTGCTTTTTGCAAGCTCCATTACCATGTCAAATGTCTGAACACCATCAACATCAAGACAGTCGTGGTAAACGATAGGCAGTTTATAGCCTGTCCTCCCTGTGCGGACGCCAAGGGTGCCAAAGCGGGACTTAGGTCAACATCAGCGGCGGGGGTGACTGCGACAACAGCGGCTAACAAGACCACCCCAAAACAACCGGGGACGAAGAAGACGAGATCGGCACCACCATCAGCCAATACTTCACGAGGTACATCAGCAGCTCGCTTATCACCAACCATCGAAGCTGCATTGAAGGACATTCGTGAAGCTCTCGATGACATCCGCAATGCTCATGCGGAAGCCATCCAGACACAAAACATCGTGTCGGAGAGGGTCTCGAGAATTGAGCAACGTCTTAACCCGCTGGAGAAGCGTCTAAAGGCCCTCGATGAGCTGCCTGCACTCAAGACTCGCATACTTAATGCTGAGTCCACCATCACCGAGTTGCAGGCACAAGTCCAAGATCTCTCATCGAGGAGCCCAGCACCAAATACATACTCATACGGACTATACTTTCATCTTTCATACTTTCATCAACGGACTCTCAGTCTGGCCTAATTAAGTTAACTGATGATACCAGAGCTGGGATAAATAAAAAAAAAGTAACACTACTCCTTCTCTTTGACTTTAGCGAGGCGTTTGACACTGTGTGTCACGTCAGGCTCCTGAGAAAGCTATCCACCTTTGGCTTCTCAAAGCAAGTCATTCGCTGGTTTGCCTCCTACCTCTCTGGTAGAGAGCAGGCCGTCGTTGGTGACAATAACGAACGTTCTTCTCCTCGGCGTCTCAACATCGGCGTCCCACAGAGGTCCGTTCTGGGTCCCCTGCTGTTTGCATTGTACATCAATGACATCAGTTTCTGCCTTGATACCGATGTTTTCCATCTCATCTACGCGGATGACTTATAAATTTACAGTCAATGCCACCTCAAAGAGCTCGATTCTTTATCAAACAAGATGAGTGCCAATGCTGAGAGGATGACTGGTTGGGCTGCACAGAATAAGCTAAAACTTAATGTTGCTAAAACTAAAGCATTACCCTCAACAGCTAACACTTTCATTAACATAGGGGTGCCCAGGTCAGCTTTGAATCTTCCGATTCGATTCGACTCTAAGCTTACGTGTAGGGAGCATATTACACAAGTGTGTAAGCGTGCTCACACGCTAATGTACAGGCTTTACTTTTTCAGGAAAAGCACCAATCTCAGGTTGCGCAAACACTTAGTGCAGGCCCTCCTGTTTCCTCTTATAGACTATTGTTCTCTCGTATACTGTGACCTGACGCAGGAACTCGACCTAAAACTTCAGAGGCTCGTGAATACAGGAATTCGGTACATCTATGGTGTAAGAAGAGATGAGCACATCTTCCCATACAGGCGGGAGTTGCAGTGGCTAACCACTGCCGGACGCAGGAAGTATTTCACTGCTTGTTTCCTAAGAAAAATGTTTAACACAGCCGTACCATCATACGTACTGGCATACTTTGACTTCCGCGTGATACTTCGGCCTGTTAGGGGGGAAGTGATACCTCTGGATATTCCGACATTCGCGACGGAGACGCTGAGGAACTCGTTTCATATCAGCGCCTCATACCTATGGAACAACCTACCATCTCACATTCGTAACACAACATCTGTCTCAGGTTTCAAGAGACTAGCTAAAGAGCACTTTCTTGAGCTTGAAAATACAGACACTAGAATCTCTTGTACACATTCACGCAAACGCACACACTCACACACTCTCGCTTAACACATCTTCACATTATCATACTATAACAATACACATTTTTGCTGTACTACTATTCCTGCTGTATACAATTTATCGTACAACATATTGTACGCCATATAAATCTAATATATCTAAATCTAAATCTCTCTTCTTGTAGAAAGAAGAGAGAGAAATAGCAGTCGGGTGCTTGCCACTGGCCGTCGGAAAGAAAGAAAGAGAGAGAGAGAGAGAGAGAGAGAGAGAGAGAGAGAGAGAGAGAGA
>QLYP01000255.1:42943-62437 GCA_016647725.1 Nasonia giraulti | reverse complement strand
AGAGAGAGAGAGAGAGAGAGAGAGAGAGAGAGAGAGAGAGAGAGAGAGAGAGAGAGAGAGAGAGAGAGTAGCAGACCAAGACGCGCTATACTGCGTAGCTTCACCGCCAGTTTCACTACTACATTCCCGCCAGCCTTCACGCACGCACTACAGAGAAGACCTCAGTACAGCACCGCACCAGCGTGAGCGAGAAAGAGAACGAACGCTGGAAGGGGGAAAACCGCGTCGTGCGGACCTGCTCGCAGCTCACAGATTAGCTGAGCGTGTGTGTGAGAGAGTCGTTGTATGAGTATGCGAATTATTTGGCCAAAATGAGATAATGTAATTTGCAAATAGAAAATTATGTACTGAATGAAGGAGTGATTCTGACTCGCGAGAGTGTGTTTCTGAGCAAAATGTTCTGCCAGAAAATGCATAAAATAAGGATAACGTAATAAAATATGTAATGCGCATGCATGCAAGTGTGTGATCAAGAACCTCGTGGCTTACTCTGTCGCGAGAATGAATTCATTAGGTTTCGAATCGCTGCCTAGAAGAGACCCTCCCCCCCTCCCCGGTAGTGCCGAGAGTCTAAGTAGTTTTTTTTCTATTGTTCGCGACGAAATTTTCAGAGCACGAGACATCACCAGTACGAGAGGAAGAGCTGTTTTTGCCGAAGTCAAGGTAGAGAGTGAGGTATCCGTATGCCTGTTTCGTAGCCGTACTGCCGGGTATTAGATTTGCTCTATTCGCGAAGCCATCGTATTTAACCGTCGGGAGGTTATTTCGTCGAGAAAGTGTATCGCACGAATGTAAGTTTGCCGCCGAATATCAGCCGATGTTTCGCTGTAACCACATAGTCAGTTAAAAATAAAAGAATTGTGATTTCAGTGTACTTAAATAGTGTCATAATTTTTCTCCCGACTTTATCCACGGCCGAATCTCCTCAGGGATAAGAAGGCTCCAATAGCCGGCAACATGTTAGTGAATTTTATTTAAAGTTAAATTCTTCCTGAGTTGGGTTTGCCGAGATCTGAGTTTGTGCCCATGTCCCTAGCTTTCTCTCCACTAGCTCTGAGAACTTCGCCCAATCTGTCTTTTCTGGGTTCCTAAAGGACCTAGTTTCCAGGATATAGCGATTTATTTTGAAATGGATTTTCCTGTGGTCTGAATAGAAGTTTTTGAGGGATACCCTCCAATTGTTAATCGCGATAAGGTCCGAGTTTGTGGTCAGACTTAGATCCATTACTTACTCCCTTATCCTATTTGCAAAGGTTGGCACGTTACCTTTATTGCATATTATAAGGTTGTTAGAAAGTATGTACTCCAAAATTGACTGACCTCTTTCGTTGATGTCTGTGCTTCCCCACTGGACGTGGTGTCCGTTGGCGTCGCTTCCTATCACCATCTGTCTGCCCTTGTTTGTGATATTCCTCACTAGATCTCGGAGTGTTTGTGGTCGAGGCTCCTTTTCATCATACGGCATGTATACATATGTGAGGATCAGCGCTGGGCTGTCCCTCTCTTCGTGTACAACCGCCGTCATATCATTGGTACTATGCTGTGAAAGTAGTTTGAGTTTTAATGTCCACTTTGCTACTATACAGGCTCTTTTCTTACCTGTCGTTTGAGAATGAAACAGGTCATATCCTTTCGCCCTATAACCTTGAATTCTGTCTCTTGCGAGCCATGGTTCTTGTATCAGGGCGATGTCTATGTTCTCTTCTTCCATGGACAGCATCAAGTCCTCCGAGGCTGATTCGCAGTGGTGCAAATTAATTTGCACCACCTGCAGTCCCGTGATCTTTTTTCTTATTCTTTTCATTTGGAAGCCTCGTCTTCAGAACTACCAGTCCGAACTTGTTGCTTCCGTTTGATCCCTTGAGACATTTGAGGGATTCTTCGTCCATGGCTATGACCAGGTCTTTGCCGCTTCCGCTGTTGCTCTTTGCTGAAGAGATGATTTGAGTGTCGAGATCCTTGTTTTACCTCATGATGATCTTTTTGATGTTCTCATTATTCTCTGAGGCGGGTGGTGGAACCCAGACAGATATTATTTGTCTGAGTGGCAGATTTGACCTTGGCACCACTTCGAGCTTCGCCTCCTGCCAGAGTTCGCCGCAGTTGTGGATCACTCGCTTTAAAAAGTTGCAAGACTTACTATTGCTGCAACCCACAACTCCCTTCTGCCAGCCGGCTCCGTCAAAGCTTACCTCGTCGTCCCCGCCTCCTTCGGATCCCTCTGCTATAGCCACTAGGATCCTCGCTTCAACCTCCAACCACCTTTCTGAGCTCATCCTTCCATCAGGATCTGATCGATCTGTGATGGCTATCTGATGCTCTTCAGGTGATTGGAAGCTCGTCGAGAGTTTAGGCTTTTTCGCTGTATTTCCCTCTCCTTTGCCTGAGCGCATCCTTTGGGTCGCCTTCCCCTTTTTGGGGGGCATTTGTCCTTTAGATGTTTCCGGCTTTCGAGAGAAATCTACTCCGTCAGACCTTCGTAGCTGTTTCGCGTCACCAGTTCTTCTCTCGGAGGGTGCGTCGACCTCGTTTTCGGTCGTTGCTTCCTCCGGTATTGTGTCAAGTGGTTTGGAAGTACTTTGCTCTCGTTCGGACTACTCCATTACTTTTTCGTTTTTCCGGATAAACTCCCTTTCTCTGTTAGTGTGTCATCCGGATTTTTCTTTTTCATTCTTTCAAGAAACTTGACCGCGCTCTTGTAGCCTCGTCTGTCTTTGTGTTCATGGTCAAGTTTCTTTTTTTTTTGTTTCCCTCTTTCTCCTTTTTAGCTTTGTCGGTCGCTTCAAGGAGCTTCCTTTCGGTTTCTGAGTCCGCTGTCTCGACTGTCTTCGGTCGCTGTGTCGATCTGCATGTCATCCACCCGATCAGCGATGCTCCTTGGATTGACTTTGCCTGCCAGGGATTCGAGTTCTTTGTTTTTATTTTCACTTAAGGCTTCTCGCGAAGTTCCCGCAGCCAAGTGACCCACTGCGGGCGCGGTGAAGAACGAAGAGGGCAATGATGAGCCCCTCCCAGAATCCGAATGGGGCTCGGCCGCTATTTCAGCGGGTGGTTACCACCTGGGTTAATTATATTGTCATTGCTCTCTTTCATATTTTTTAACTCCTTTCCATCATCAAAGATTCCATTGTCCGCGGTCGCGCATTGAATATTAGCGACTAACCGGAGAGACTAGGATTGGTTTCTCATCCCCACTGCCCTCCCCGGCCGTTCAACTATCCGCAACCTGTGGACGCGCTTGGTGGCATGGGAAAGTGCCTTACCCTCCAGAGGAAGTTCCCGAGTAATAATAAATAACTTTAATATAATATACGTGTGTTTATAGGTGCTACCATCCGGATAATAACTGCAAAACCGTGAGCCTGAGCTCTAAAATGTTAATTTTTTATAAATTTAATTTTAACAAAAAGTTATTGTTTAAATTGAATTAATCATACAGGCTTCTATGCATGCTGGTCAAGATTTTAGAGCGCATAATCGCCGTTAGAATGGACCAAGTCATTGACGAACCAGGTGGACTAGCGGATTATCAATACGGTTTCAGGAAAAAACGATCCACCCTTGACGCCGTAAGCTTAGTAGCCGACACTGCTAGAACTGCAATAGAAGGGAAGAGATGGGAAGAAAGTGCCTAGAAGTACTGTGCTATTGTTACACTGGATATTAGAAAAGCGTTTAACTCAGCTAGCTGGGGCAAGATACCCGAGGCACTACGGAAAAAAGAGGTATCCGTATATATAAAAAGGATTATGTCTGACTACCTTAAAGACAGAACCCTTTTGTATGATACAGAGAACGGTACGTAAACCTATTAAATAACCGGAGGGATCTTACAAGGGTCAGTGCTTGGCCCATTATTGTGGAACATCATGTACGATGGAGTACTATGGCTAGAGCTACTCGAAGGGGCAACGGTTGTAGGATTTGAAGATGACATTGCAGCAGTGTTAGTAGCAAAAAAAAGAAGAGATGACGAAAATTGCTAACGAGGCAGTAAGTATAATCCACGATTGGCTGAAGCAGACTGAACTTAAGTTTGCTAACCATAAAACAAAGGCTATCCTTATATCTAGTAGGGAAAAAATGGAGACTTTGACGTAACTATAACCGATAACGGAACTGATTTTGTAAATAGAATAATTACCGAATATACAAAAGAATATAACATCACACACTCGACCGCACCACCGTATCACCCACAAGCAAACGCAGTAGAACGCGTAAATCTCGTAATCAAGGGGATGATTTGCGCATATATAGAACAAGATTACAGGGAATGAGACAAACACTTAGAGGACTTTAGATTCGCATTTAACACGGCTAAACATGCGACAATAAAAGTCAGTCCCGCTTTTTAAAATTTGGGCGCGAACCACTTACGCTCAACTCTTTACGACGCTAATTAAAGAATAATATAGAAATAGAAATTGGAGATAAAACAGCATGATTAAAGTGACTACAAAGAGTACAGGCTCGGAGTTTCGAATCTGGAGTAGAAGTGCCTAGGCGTTCGTACGACCAGCGTGAGTGATTGTGTCACTATGGTTCGGCTTTGGGACAATGCGGCGAAAATTTGTAGTTTATCTTTGTTCTTGTAAATTTTTTTAATTGAAGTCAGAATTAAAGTAAGACTTATCGGGGTTTGACTGTGACGGAATTACTAGTGTGTAACTAAAGCGTAGAAATTGTGGAAAATTAAGAGAAAACAGATTAACCACATAAATACTTCTGCGTTCCTGTACTCTAACATCACTTTTCCTTCTTACTAAAGCTATCCTGCTCAAAATAAGATCCCGGCTGAGCTGCGGGAAATTTGGTGGCGTGATAGTGCAGGCAGGAAGAAAGAGACCTCGCGGTGTCAACGATTTGATCGTCTGGCGCCCCTTTATCAGTGACAAAAACCTGCACTGCGGCTAAGTAGAAGAGAAAGCAAGACTAGCTCGAAGAACGAAATTTAGTTTTGCAGAGAAGTAAGTAGAAGCGTAAATAGCAGCTTCTTTCAAAGTCAAAATAATGGAATTCCTACCTCGCCCGGGATTTAAGCAGACGATATCTAGGTATCTGGCGAATAATAGTACATTATGCAACAAGGGAGTAAAATCGTTGATTATCCCCGCGGGTGAGAGTTTACTGCCCGAGCGAAGCGAGGTTTCACAAAAACAGGTTTTTTCTAATAACTCAAAAACTATTTGGAGTTTTTAAATAAAACCAACGCTAAATTCTTTGTTATAAAAAGACGCTACTGTAGGCACAATTTTTACCCCGAAGGGTGTCAACCCCTGTTTTTTTAGGGGTAAATGTGCAATTTTTCGCTATTTTTTCAATATAAAATTGATCAAATCGGCTAGATTTGGTTGAAAATTGCACTACCATCAAGAAAATAAGAAATTAAAGTTGACGTGTTTCGAGATTTACGAAGAAACATTTTTTTCTTGAGTGTTTTACCCCTGAGGTTATTTTTTTATTTTATCCTTAAATGAAAAATTAGATCCATGTATAATTTTTCAATTTTAAAATGTTTGGCAAGCGATATAAAATTAAAACATTTACTTCCTGATTTTTTTTCCATTTATTTGTAGAGTTTCTTTGATGATTCATTTTAAAATTCTATAATTTTAAACTATTAATTTATAAATTATTCTGATAGTTGTAACAAGATTAGATAATTTCAAACAATGACATATTTCAGGATTCTTAAAATTTGTATCATACCAAAAATATAAAAAATACACTCTTCATTACATTACAAAGTGCATTCATACGTAAACTTTATAGGAAATCTTATACAAAAATTATAGGAGTCATTAGTATTTTAAAATTTTCCATATATATATATATATATATATATATATATATATATATATATATATCACATTGAAATTTTAAAACACATATTTTAATGATATGTATTGAAATACATTTTAAATTAAGTAAGTATATCTACATATTCAATAATATTTATTAATAGTACTTGCTATATATCATATGTTGATGATAATGCTATTGACCTGTGGATAATAGTTATCTGTGATAAATTTATCCGTGAGTCTTCATGATAAATTTATTTTTATTTGTAATTCTGCAACTTGTGAAAGCTTTGAAATTGGCATTTTTAATTACTTTGGTCAGTTCTACTTTATGTTTCTTTGAGTTTAAAAGTGTACTTCAACGTGTTAAATATAACAGTATAAAATAACAAGAACAATTTTTTTTTCATTTTACAGTGTTAAATTTTTATAGTGGAATAAAATGTTTGTAAATCCCATGAACGTGTTAAACTTGCTTTTAATAGCATTTCAAGCACTTAATCTGAAAGAAACTCCAATAACACAGCGAGAAAGAGATTTAAAAGAGCATATTGAACAAATTTTATTAAACTCTATGCATGAATTTAATGAATTTGAAGTTTTTGAGGATGAAACTCTTGATTTTGCAGAACCTTATAAAGATATTCAAATGCAGGTTGTAGAAGATGATGAAAGAGATAGTATTACAGATGAAAGTTTTCAGCAGTGCACATCAGATGTTGAAGAATTAGATCATGATTATAAAGCAAGATCAGTAGAGTTTTGGAGAAGTGGTGTTAATAAAAATTAAAATTTAAAAACCGTACAAAATAGACTTCGAAAGGTAACATCAATAACACAATTACAACGTTGGGCAAAAACTTTAAATAAAGGTGGAAATTATAGAGAAAAAATAGCTAGAATTTGTTCATTTATGTTAGAAAATTTCAAAGCTGCTGCTGATGCTGGACATATTATCCATCCGTGAGGTACACCAGGGGACCCTTCCTTGTGAGTTAGCCCTCCTACATTTGGCATCAATCGTGATAGAGCAGCCCCAACTTTTGCTACTTTATCACTGACTATTTCCAGATGCTGTTTAAAACTTAGTCTTGCAACGATGGTGATGCCCAAATATTTGATGGTCGGTTGAGAAACGTTCTCATGTTCGTCCACCGTCAGTATGATTTCCTCCATCTTCTTCCTACTGGAAACGAGAATTACTTCCGTTTTTTGACTAGCTAATTCTAGACCCGTCTCTGTAAGCCATTCGTGTATTCTACGGTTTGACTCTTCAACTACGTCTGTCACCTCTTCTTTATGTTTCGCTCCTACCACTATTGCTATGTCGTTAGCAAATCCCACGACTGTTGCTCCTTCAGGTAATGATAGCTTTAGTACCCCGTCGTACATGATGTTCCAAGTCGGTGGGCCAAGTACTGACCCTTAGGGGACGCATCCTGTAACTTTATAGATCTTAGTACTGTCCTTAGTGTCATATAATAAGATTCTGTCCTTCAAGTAGTCGGACATTATCCTTCTTATATATAATGGCACATCCTGCTTCCGGAATGCCTCGTGTATTTTACTCAATCCGTCCGAATTGAATGCATTTTTGACATCCAATGTAACTATAGCGCAATACTTTTTTTTTCCTCCCTTACATCTTTTCCCCTTTTTCGCTGTTTGTGCAGTGTCAATCACTAGACTAACTGTGTCCAGGTTGGAACGATTCTTGCTGAAGCCATATTGGTGTTCCGCTAATCCACCTTTTCCTTCTATAAAATGATTTATTCTGACGCAGATAATGCGTTCCAGAATCATCCCTGGGATATCCAGCATGCAGAGTGGTCTGTATGATGAGGATTCCTGGGGTGGTTTCTTTCCTTTTAGCAGAAGCACTAGTCACTGTCTCTTCCAGTTTATGGGGAATGTTTCCTCTTATAGACATGCATTGTACAAGTTTACAATGACCTCTGCATAAGCGTGAATGGCATGTTTTAATGCAATATTTGGAATGCCATCCGGCCCTGGGGCCTTGTTGTTTCCTACCCTTTTGCAGGCGGCTAACAGTTTCTCAATCTGGATCAGAGGGATAGCCTCTTCATTCATACGTGCACTCGCAATCTCCTTGTCCCACCAGTATACTGGTGGTCGTCTACTTTATGCCACTCTTCAAGGCATAGCAGCGTCACATGTTTAGGTGATGTTTACCATCACCTGCTCCGCCTTGCTGTTCGCTATTTCATACAGTTGCATTTCTTTTAGTGCTAACAGGAACATCTTCTTATCATTATCCTTCCTTTTCTAACTAACTCTATTGATCGTTGTACTCGCGCTGGGTCCCTGTTTTGATATTTCTACCTCCATTTCTATGGCCTCGTGATCACTATGTGTGTAGTGCTCACGTACTGTCCATGAAGCAACTGAGCCAATAAGGCTGCTGCCAATAAACGTCAGGTCGATAATAGACCCTGCCTCTCCTTTTCTAAATGTGTAGGTGCATCCTTGGTTAACTAGGACTAAATTTAGGAGAGCGATTGCTTCTAGGAGTATTCGACCTCTGTGGTAAGTCCTTATGCTGCCCTACTCCACAGCCCACGCATTGAAGTCGCCTGCAATCAGTACCGGTTTTCTCCCTACTGCGTCTTGCATGAGCCGATCTAGCCGTTGTTTGAACTCCTCGATTGGAGCGTTTGGTGAAGCGTAGCAGCTGTAAACAGTGACACCTGCTACCTTAGCCCATATAAATCTTTCATTACTAGTCTTCATTTTTTCACAGAAAGCAACGTATCCACATGTCCATATCGCTGCTTTACCCGTAGTGTCCATTTCCCACGATGGTTCGTCTAGATCCTTATATTGTTCGCACACAATAGCTACGTCTACTTCTTTCTCGCAGACATACTGGTTAAGCTTCCCCTGGCCTGACTGTTAAAGAGTGATACTGCAGCCGACACATCCGACTCCGTGATAGCCCTGAAGATGAAGTGTTCTAGGAGGTCCAGACTCTCCAGGGTTGGCAGATACTCCTCAACAGATGGAGCTTGAGGGTCATTTGAGATGGAGCTAAAGTGTTTGTTGAGAGCATCTGAAGAGAACCGAGCAGGTGAAGGAGATTTAGAGGTGGTAATACCAAGATTTTCAAGCTCTTTCCAGATCTCTGCAACGTCGGTCAAGGTAGACAAGCGTGAATATTAGTAGTTCAGCCTGGCCTCCTCAACCTGTTTATGAACGTCGTCCCTTGCGATTCTATAGAAGTATAGATCCCAAGGTAAACGACTTCTGCGAAAGCGCTTGTAGAGTCTGTTCCTTTCAGTTAAGAAGTCACGAAGAGCCTCTGTGAACCACGGGTGACGTTTACGTCCAGGTGTCACAGTCTTTAATGGGGCGAGATGATTTATGGCGTTCGTGATGTGAGCGTTAAGAATGGTAATGCATTCGTCAAGTGATGGCGTAGTGAAGGATTACCAGTCACATGCGCTAAGGAAGTCCCTTAGCTTCTCAGCACATATTCCTTTGTAGTTTCTGTAGAAGTATGTAGCAGGTACGTGGCGTGGAATCTGTACGTCGAGTGTGGCCGTAACAAGGTCATGTCCGTTGATGAAAGGAGTGTCCGTCTTCCAGTATGCGAGCAGGCGATCCTGCTCATCAATTAAGCATAGGTCAAGCCAGGTGTCAGAGTCCTGTCTGTGATGGGTTACACCATATGGCACAGAAGTAAGGGAGTTCTCATCGATGAAGGCCCTGATGAAATTGGCATCTTCAGATGAGGAAAGCTGATCGGCATTAAAATTACCCATGATGACCTTCGTGGAATAGTTGTGCATAAGTGTTGTTAGTTGTTCAATGAAATTAGATCCCTGGATAAAGGGTGAGTGAGGAGGGCGATACACAACCCCCACGAAGATGGGCGATACTCCCTTAGCTGTGATCTCACAGAAAAGATACTCCGGCTTACCCGGCTTGATCGACCATTCGCCGTCAGATGACGAGATAACGCTAGCCGTCAATGAATGATGGATGTAGAGGACCATACCTCCACTGTTCCTGTTTCTGTCCCGTCTGTGCAAAGTGTAACCATCCAGTGAAGGGATGGATGATATCTTGTCACTTAGCCAGGTCTCAGTTACAGCTATTACGTGAAAGGGGGAACGAGTGGACAAGAAGAGCCTGATCATCTCAATGTGACCCGTAAGGGAATTCGCATTGAAATGACAGACTCTTAGACCCTCGGACAGAGACGCTTTAGAGGCAGGTGTGGATGAGTTTGATGATTTGGATGGTGGTTTAGGTGGAATGATATGTGTGTGTGTGTGTTAGTGTGTGGTATCCGTGGTGGCTGTTGGCGGCGTACGGGCTAAAAAAGACTCAAATTCTGCATCAGTGGCGATGATGGTGGCCCGTTCGCTGTCCTCGCCAGAACGGATGTAGACTCTCCCGTGACTCACGAAAGAGCGGCATCCCCTTCTCTTCTTTGCCTCTAGCCTGGCCTTTATACGCAGCTTGTGAATGTCTGGAGGAAGCAGCTCGTTTATGTTGACGAGTCCCTGGTGATTTGGGTGGAGAGCTCTCGCGTCTTCCAGTAGGGCAGCATTCAATTCACTAGTGTGGAGTTTGTGTTTCCTGGCTTTGGCCACGATGATGGAGCGGGCCAGCGCACTGGAAGAGAGAGTGACAGCTAGAGGTGGAAATCTGCTGTCACCTTGCGCATTGATGTTGGTTGCGTCAAGTCTCCCCATGATCCTGACGGTTGCCACATCCCGCCTTAGGACCGTAGGATCTAGTGCAGCCAGGACGGTGAAGGCCAGGAGTTGCAATGATGTCTCCTGGGTATAGGCCAGGTCAGAGATCACCACCACTTTATTCGCCGATCGCTCCTGCCTCCTCTTAACCTCAGTCAGTCTTGTTGATCTCCTCAGAGGCAGGAGCAATGCTGATGATCTGCTGCTCTGCGGGGCTCCTTGACGACAGCTCTTTATATTGTGCCTGCAGCTCAGTGATGGAGGACTCAAGATTGTTTAGTCGAGTCTTGTGTGCAGGCAAGTCGTCAAGAGCTTTGAGACGGCTTTCGAGAGGGCCAAGCCTTTTCTCAATTCGTGAGACCCTTTCAGACACGGTGTTTTGCGCCTGAAGGACCTCACTCTGGATCTTACGAATGTCATCCAGAGCCGCGAAAATGTACTTAAGGAACGTCTCTATGGATGTCGCCTGAGTTCTCGCTGGCGATTTATTTCTGGAGCTAGCCAGAGATGCGGGTGCTGATTTATTTTTCTTCGGCACACCCGTTGCAGGTGGCGGTATGACGGATCGGTCGCGGATTTTGAGGTTATCCCTCGGATATGTGGAGTTGTGAGCGCACGGCTTCGCAAATCTTCGTCGCTCGTCTCGTTTCTCCCTTTATCCTGTGTGCGCACAGAGATAAAGTGAGTCGTGAGATGTCGAATTATACACTTCTAGTTTAGTTGAATCGTTATTTGCCAGCGAACCAGAGCACTCAACCTTACGTTATCTTTGATGTTTTATAGTTTACATTTGGTATTTGCTTATAGATATTCAATCTTTATATTGTAAGTTTGTGACGTACTATCTTGAATTATTGTAATGTTATAATATGACTAATACTAACAATCAGTTACTTGCACGCTGGATGACACAGTATCCTTCTCAGCGTGGCTGATACTGATTGAACTTATTTTATACGATTTCTCGTGCCAGTGGAGCGAATTTAAGTAAGCTGTGTTTCCACTGACGCCAGATGTATTGGCGACCCTTTTCTACTAGGCACAGAACTCTCGACGAGTAATTGAAGAGGTGTACTATTGAATCGTGTGCAGAGTTTGAGTGTTTTCTACGCACTCAATAAACAATGCTCACGAACTCACAGCCCACGTATTCGATCACCAAGTACAGCAGATAGTAGTAGCTATACTCGCGTAAAAAGGCACTGCATCGATCGGCTCCGGGGTTTTTAATACCTAAGAGCTGATGCAAGCCATTGAGAAATTGAGATGAAAAAGATCGCGTTAGTCCAATCAGCATTTGTTACACCAAGGATTTACGCATACGCTTTGCAGTCGTAGGGGTGCTGACGCAGAGCTCAGAGCACTCGTTCCGATTTTCGACGCGCAGCATGTGTTGCAATCTAATTGCTTCGTCTCGATCGGTAGTAAATACATTGTATGTGTGAGTGCGTGGCTGCAGTGACACAGACGTCATTTGTAGTCGTATATAAATACATGCATAAGTCACGGTGTATGTATAAGTGTGTCTGCACAAGACCTGCTATATGAGATTACATTTTCATACATACTCCCTCATAACCTATCCGCACACACACATCCACACACACACACACATATATATATATATATATAGGTGTGTGTGTGTTCGTGTGCGTGTCTGTGTTATGTGGCGCAGGCAGAGCAAGCTGTGCACAAGTGGCCCTCCGACACCGTATCCTCACAGGTACTATCGTTGAACAATACTTCCGTGAGGCCCGCTAACTAGCCTTTTTTGGCTTCTTCTTTGAAGTTTGACATTTCCGTACATCCCCCACCCACCAAGCTGATTAGTGGTTCAGGATCAAATTCGTCTTCTTCATTCTGCATCGTCCTGCCGTCTTCTTCCTTCTGCATCGTCCTGCCGTCTTCTTCCTTCTGCATCGTCCAGCCGTCTGCTTCCTGCCGCATCGTCCGGTCGTCTACTTCGAGCAGCATCGACCGGTGATCCTTTGAACAGACTCAACCTGGACACCTACGTTCCTCTGCATCGGGCAGGGGAGTGAGAGCTCAACTCTGTGACCTACGTTCCTCTGCATCAGTCTGAGGAGCGTTTTATATCTATTACCTAGTGGCCTTCGTCGAGCAACAGTTTTACTCAGCTGTTTTGCCATGTTCTTTCCTTCTATTCTCTTCGTCATCTCTAACCTTTTTGATAATAGTCCTTACGTAGTGGTTTACTGCGCACCAGCCATCTTTCGACGCTAGCATAGCTGTCATCATTGACTTAGAAGTCACCCTAGCCTGAAGATACTGCTCAAATGTGTGTGTGTTTGTGTATTTTTGGAACGACTTCGTCAATATCAGTAAAATTTGACATGCATATCTATTTTTAGATTCTGAATTCGGGTAAAACAGTTATTTTAATTTTCTCAACTATTTTTTTATGGCCATTTTTTGATTTTTGAAAAATACTATTTTACATTTTTATCAATCATTCCATTGTTACAAATAATTCAGCTGTAATGCATTTGGAAGAAAATAAAATTACCTCATTTTCCTCGTTTGAACCTCGCGATCGATCGCTCTGTTCAGCAGATGAGATGAAAAAGGTGATTTTTTTTAAATTGTATATCTCTAAAACTAAACGTCATAATCCCACAAAAAAATAATTTTAATGGGTCACGTGTCAAACTATATCCTATAAAATTGTAAGTGATTTGATAATTTATTTTTTCAGTAATAAATCAAAAATTGAAAAAATGAGTTTTTTATGTTCCTTGATTAAGGATGTAAAAAGGCATTATTACACTCAAGATTTTGGGAAAAGATAGATATTTTATGTTTTTTGGCTAAGTTTATTGCGCAGCTTTTAAACCCCTATGGTTCTTAAGATATTGAGGTTTGAATTTTTTGTGAATGAACTTAATGAATATAGCACACAGTTTTAGAATTAATGACTTGAAAGACGCAAGAAATGTAATCTAGAATTATTATATTTTAAAAATGTTCGTACTTATAACACGCAAAAATTAAAAGGGATCTCTAGCGTAATTTAGATTATGACTTTTGAATATATCTAAGCATTTATTTTGTATAAAATTATATTGTATATATCTAAGCAGTAAAAATTGAGAAAATGCAATAAATTGTTTTGCAAAATTTTCCAGAAAAACTTACTTTTTATGTAATTTTCTTCCTTTTATTATTATTGAATGTTTTAACTATACCTATTAAATTGAATGAAGTTTTGCTTATCGTAATTAAAAAATTGTAAACAATGTCACAAATATTAATTTGCACAAATACTAATTTTAAATACATTATTTCTGTAGCTTACTGCAACACTGCTGTAAGTATTATTTTGATAAAATGATGTCAAGTTTTGTTACTCGTACAAACCGACTGAGAAATATTTCTATATAAACGCAGGTATTTTGATTTTCAAGGCATGAAATAGTTTTTATATCGTAATAATTGGTAAATATGTGGTGGAAATTTGAAGCAAAAAGGTATATAAAATCGAGAAAATCTGTAAATTTAATAATTATTACATATATAAAGAAATTTCTTACAAGGATCCCCAGGTGAACCTCACCGATTTTGATCATTTTGTGATATGTTGTAGTACTCGAAAAAATATTAGACACGTGTTTTTTCTTACGTGCTAACTCGTCGATTTAAGGAGTGAAAATCACCCTTAAAGTTTACCCCCAAAAACAGGTTTTTTCTAATATCTCAAAAACTATTTGGAGTTTTTAAATAAAACCAACGCTATATTCTTTATTATAAAAAGACGCTACTGTAGGCACAACTTTTACCCCGAAGAGTGTCAACCCCTGTTTTTTTAGGGGTAAATGTGCAATTTTTCGCTATTTTTTCAATATAAAATTGAATAAATCGGCTAGATGTGGTTAAAAATTGCACTATCATCAAGAAAATAATAAATTAAAGTTGATGTGTTTCGAGATTTACGAAGAAAAAATTTTTTTCTTGATTGTTTTACCCTTGAGGTTATTTTTTTATTTTATCCTTAAGTAAAAAATTATATTCTTGAATTATTTTAAAATTTTTTTAATTTATTTTCAGATTTACACATTTATTGTATATTGTTTAATTTTCAATAAAACAACATTGAATATCGATGATAATCATTTCATTTTACAATGAATTATTGGACGTTTGATATAAATAAAAATTTTGCACTCTTGTGTAATAAATTTTATTTCGAATACATTCTACAAACTTATAATATTACAATTATTTAGATCATGCAATTTCTGAGTAATACATCGGTAATTGAAAATTACATAATTTTCTTAATTGTTATCAAGGATCATACGTAGAACAATAATGGTAATTATCAACAAAGTGTTTCAAACATAAAGATTTTTTACACCATGAACATCGAACAATCTAGCCTATTTGATCAATTTTATATTGAAAAAATAGCGAAAAATTGCACATTTACCCCTAAAAAAACAGGGTTTGATACCCTTCGGGGTAAAAGTTGTGCCTACAGTAGCGTCTTTTTATAATAAAGAATTTAGCGTTGGTTTTATTTAAAAACTCCAAATAGTTTTTGACATATTAGAAAAAACCTGTTTTTGGGGGCAAACATCAAGGGTGATTTTCACCCCTTAAATCGACGAGTTAGCACGTAAGAAAAAACACGTGTCTAATATTTTCTCGAGTACTACAACATATCACAAAATGATCAAAATCGGTGAGGTACACCTAGGGACCCTTCCTTGTTAGTTACTTTAAAAAATTTTCAGTGTTTTTCATATGTTTTCAGTTTTTTTTTTGATAATTTCAACGGGTTATCAATAATTCACTGTGATTACTCGAGGAATTTATTTATTTACCTGGGCTAACTCTCTCACCTTCGTTTATATCTATTTATTTTGTGCAATATGGAGAGTGACTAATTTTATTAATATTATTTACATGTTTACTGCTGCATGACTAATCATCTATGTAGTTTTAATAAACTAAATACAAATTTTTAAAGCGTATAATTTGCTTCCGTTTTCCGCAATAATGATAAATATTTGTTAAAGCTTGATTAAACATAAATTATAAAATGGAAAACAAAAAGAATAGCTTGGAAAGTCAGAACAATTTTTTTAGAAAATATACATTTTTATTGCAAATAATAACGTTATTAAAGAACTGTATTATATTCAAGGAACCCTGAGAGTTTTCTTTATTTTTATCTGCTTTTTTAAACAATTATCAAGTTTGCTTAATCTTTTGGCTTGTTTCAATTTTCATTCAATTTTTTTAAAAATTGTTACCCACACAGCATGAAAATTCGTATAGAAATATTTCATAAAATATATCACAGTACCCTAGTGGAAATGAAAAATGTGAAAAACTGTGAAAAATTGTAAGGAAACGTGAAAGAATGTGAAAAATCAAAATTTTATATCAATATTTGAAACATCGCTAATAAGAAAATTGTCATCATTTTTCACTATTTTTCACAGTTTTTCACATCGTTTCACGTTTTTACACATTTATTTTTTTAGCAAAAAAGTGCATTTTCATGTAACACTTATGTACAATATTTCACATTTCCTCACAATCATGCACATTATTTCATATTTGTCACAAGTCTGGTTTTTTCGAGTTTGTTTCCGACATAACGATACAACTCTACTTTAAAATGTGTTTTTTATGTGCTGGCGGTTACTCTAGGATGTAGTTTTGTTTATTTCCAACAAAATATTGCCTTTTAACCCATTTTCAGACAGTATATAAAGTGCTCCTTATATGAAAGTAATATATCTTAGAAGCGTATAAGATATTAGCTCAGGTGGTTAGACGTTTGACTGTCACGCTGAAGACCCGGGTTCGATCCTACCTTACCTACCTTAGGTCACTTTTTTTTATTTTCAATTAATCCTTTAGTGTGCCAAATATTTGGGAGGAACCGTGAAAAATCGTGAAAAATGTTTTTAGAAATGTGCAACAATGTGAAATAAAGTGTAATATATTCTGTAAATTAATTGTTCTTATTGTTCCAAAACTTAATGCTTTTTTTTTAGTTTTTCACAATTGTACACATTTACGTTACAATGTTTCACTTTTGCACACGATTTATCACAATTTTTCACATTTATCATTTCCGCTAGGGTAATATTTGTGAAGTATTTCTAAAATATTTCATGCTGTGTGGGTATTAGTCTTTTTCGACAGTTCTCGATTCGTTTCAGTTTTTATTTTTGCCAGGAAAAAAAAACATGAATTGGCGATGTTTGATACTTGCTTGTTATTTTCAGGGTATATACAACTTTTTATAAATTTATTTTAAATTTTTTATTGTGCCGGAATATTAGTTGACATAGAAATAAAATGCCTCGAACAGATCGATGTATAAATCCATACAATATTAAAAATCATAAAGGCAGTAACTTAAGACCGATATGTAAGCAAATGCTTAAAGAATTTCCAGCTATATCAAAAAATGCTAGAATATGGCACACTTATAGAAAAAAAATAAATATACACGCTGGACCGACCCGTATAAAACCAGATTTGATTCCAATGGATGTTTCTGAAGATCCCTAAAGTGATTCAGAACATGAATTTGCACAAACTAAATCAGTTAGAGAAATCGAATTAGGAGAGCTACTTACGGGCCTTAAAAATAAATTTTCAAGCTTAAACAGTAATGATCCATTAAGGCTTAGAATACTTACGATTGCACCAGAATCTTGGAGTGCAAGAAAAATATAAAAAGAATTTGGTTCATCTAGCTTCTTAGCACAAAAAGCTAAGGATTTGAGATTATCCTTTGGCGTCTTACCACTTACAACAACTAAAAGTGGAAAAAAATTATCAGAACACACTGTTAAAAAAATAAAAGAGTTTTACGAAAGCGATTATATCAGTAGATTATTACCGGGGAGAAAAGATACAATTTCTGTTTTGATTGAAGGTGTACGTACTCAAGTACAGAAACGTCTTATATTGCTTGATTTAAACGACCTATATTCTTCATTTAAGGAATCGCATCCGAACGATAACAAGGGGACTCATTGTGTTTGTGTATGTACAATTCACGAAAACTGTAAAATGATGCTGGACGCAATGAATATAAATAAATTGACAGGTAATCAAATAGGTAATCAAATACAGATTTTTTAAGTAAATTAGTGTGTGAAAAACCAACTCCCGATTGTTACCTTAACAATTGCAACAACTGTCCTGACATTGCAGACTTTTCTTCATATCTTTTTGATTTGTTAAATAATAACTCAATCTATGAAATACAGTTTGGATCATGGGTAACTATTGATAGGTCAACGTTACAAACACTAACACTAAAATCAGTTGATTTTGTCGAAGAATTATATAATAAACTTGTAAATTTAAAACCTCACTCTTTTATTGCCAAAGAACAGTCAATTTTTATCTCAGAACAAAAATTGAAAATTTCAGAAAATGAAGTAATGGCCATGTTTGACTTCTCCGAAAATTATGCTTATGCAGCACAAAATGCTTCACAATCATTTCATTTTAATAATGACCAATGCACAGTATTTCCTGTCATTTTTTATTACAAAGAAGGTAAAGAATTAAAACATCAAAGTATTGTGTTTTTGTCAAATAGTCTTAGACATGAGACCGCTGCACTTTACACAATTCAGAATCAACTGATACCAATAATTAAAAAATATGTAAATAATTTATGTGACAGATGGGGCAAAGCAACATTTTAAAAACAAATATCAAATAGCAAATTTATTAAATCATAAATTAGATTTTGGCATCCAAGCTAAGTGGCATTACACTGCTACATCACATGGGAAAAGTTGTTTTGATGGCATTGGAGCAGCATTTAAACGGGAAGCTTATCGTGCTATTCTTCTGGCGAAACCTACAAAAGCAATTTTAACACCTGAAGCACTTGTAAACTGGGCAAAGAATTTTTTTAAAACTATTCAGATAGTTTACTTTAGCAATACAGAACACGACAATATGAAAAGAAAACTGAATAAAAGATTTGAAGAGGCAAAACCAGTCACAGGAATCTTAACTCATCATGGTTTCATTATATTATCTCAAAATTTATTATTAATGAAAAAGTATTCGAATTCTAAAAATGGAGAAAAATTGCTTATGTAACTTAATGTAATTGAATAATCAACATTGAAACTTTTGTACTCTTTATGTAAGTATTAATACTATTGTATACATGCTTTATTTAATTACTATAACAAATATTCAATAATAATACAACGGACCCAAATACATAAGAAAAGCTTTGTCGCTAATTTTTTTACCACTTTATAGAGTAGTAACTGCGTAATACTGCATTTTTGGGCTGTTTTTTGAGATTATGGATGGATGGTGGTCCCATAACAGTCTATAACGGGCCAAAACTAATGGTGTATTCGTCTTCAGCGGGAAAAATATACGCGGCTAAGCTTCTTCCCTAATTTTCTGACCACTTTTGCGAGTCTCAGCCACGTAATAATGCATTTTTGGACTCTTTGTTGAGGTTATGGACGAAAGGTGACCCCATAGGCCAAAACTAAGGGTGGATTCATATTCAGCGGGAAAAAATACACTCGACTAAGCTTCTTCCCTAATTTTTTGACCAATTTTGCGAGTCTCAGCCACGTAATAATGCATTATTGGACTGTTTTTTGAGGTTATGGACGAAAGGTGACCCCATAGGCCAAAACTAAGGCTGGATTCGCGTTCAGCGGGAAAAGATACATGCGAATAAGTTTTGTTGTTAATTTTTTCTCTGCCCCTGCAAGTTTTAAGGACATATAACTGCTATTCCGTAGTCATACTCGTGTACTGTCGGAGCTGCACCGGTCCACCATTTTGAATTTTGCAAAATGGCCACTCAGTAATGGAAACTAGATACAATAAGCTAAATTTTAAGCCCGGGCAGGAATCATTTCGAGCCTCTGATTTTTGGACAGAGGGGGGTGGTCGGTTTCAAAAAGAATGACCCATATATA
>QLYP01000255.1:0-29542 GCA_016647725.1 Nasonia giraulti | reverse complement strand
CTCTCTCTCTCTCTCTCTCTCTCTCTCTCTCTCTCTCTCTCTCTCTCAGCAGAAAAAAGAGCCTAGGTGGATTAAAATCCATTTTATAGAAGCTGAGATAAAAATGATGCAGTTTTTCAACTTGTGCTCAAATCTCACCCTCGTTAGATATAGCCCTCCCTCCAATTGCACAATATAATATTTCTTAACACGCGTATAAAAAAAATCCGTTTTTATGCATCTAAAGTCAATGACAAGCTTCTCATTTCGAGCGTAAGAGCCATTTCCTTCCATTGTAGGCTACAACTTGTACCGAAGGTTGTCAGTTATTGTGTAACGCAGAAAAGCGTGTATTTTCAGTATTTGATCTATTTCTCGGGATCGAATCAATGACATCATTTAAAATTACTTAAAATTTGTATTATTCTTTCTCTCTCGTTCACCTAGCTATAATTAATTAAGGGGACACCTTGAAACTTAAAAGAAATCAATTTTTTATTGCTTATTTTGACAGGAAATTGTCTGTAGAACACGCTCCTGAAACCCGTTTATCAAATAAAAATTTTCCACAAACTTATAAGGAAAATACTAAAACAAAATTACCATTTTTTCGTAAAATTGCATATTTTTCATTTTTTGCCTAATACGACTTATAATTTTAATTTTAAGTTTTATTAATTTAATCTTCAAGAAATTGTCATTGTAAATGTCAAAAATACTAGTTTTTGAATTAAAATATCGCGCGCTCGTGCGCCACCTGTAGGAACGTTAGAATCAATATGTCGGAGAAGGACAGAGCGACGGTTTTGCTTTTCTGCTAGTAGACATCAAATATTTTAAAACACAGCTGATATAGTCCTGGTATGTGTTTTACACTAACAATAAGTAAACACAGCTGATGTCTAAATACATAACAACAGCTAATATTTTAATAAATTTTATTCGAATATGTGAAAATAAGTGTAGTGTCTTTGGGTTATAGCAATAAAAAAAAGAATAAAAGTGTAGTGCTATTTGTAAAAGCAGAGCAGCAGAGTGATTTTGTTATGTTATATTGTGAAAGTTTTATAAACAGTCTACGCGGAAAAATGTTTTTAGCGATTTTTTGCACGCCTGGAGAAGCAGCGAGTTTTGGCGAGCTATCCCGCCAGCCAGGCGGTAGACTAGGAAGAGTGGGGAGAAGAGAGACAAAGACAGAAACAGTAAACACGCGCGCTGATTGGTCCGCGTGTCGTGACTTTGGAGAGTGGCGTGCATCAGAAAAACAGGTTCCACGCTTGACATGGAAGCGAGAAATCGCTGAAAACCTTTTTTTGTGTAGTGCTTGAAGTATTGTTAAGAAATGTTTGCACGTAGAGTTCTAAAGTCAAGTGTGCGAGTACGCACATTGGCAAAAAGTACTCTTAAATAAGAAACAAGAAGAGGATAAGAAGATTCTTTGGAAGTTTGCCTTCTTATATTTGGTTTTCTCATTCCCCCCACCTCCCCCTGTCCTCGTTTACCATATCATCGACGATTTTTGCACTAGCACGAGCAGGTTCTTTACCAACAGACTTAGCGCTACGCCTTACAAGAGGTAAAGCACTACGAAATAAACTAAAGTAACTGGCAATACCAGTCTGATAAAGTCTACGGCCAATTGTGACGTAATTGTCTCCACTACTACCATTGCCGAAACTGACTTAGTGGATAAAAATGTACTGTACTCAGAAATTTTTTAATTTGTATGCTTTAACTGATGTGTCACCGTCAACATGCCGCAGTCAAATGGGACAGGATTTTCTCTCTCGTCTCTTACATCTTAATCATTCCGTACAATATGTTTGGCGGTTCCTCCAGGGCCTCCAATGATGCTGATGAAGTCGCCACCTTTTCTCTAGATACTCAAGTTCTGTTTTCAGAACTGATTCTTTAAGATGGTTTACTCGGTCAAAAGAGTAGTTTTAGAATTTGAAATTTTCAAATAATATTTTAAGAAAATCACTCAAATTTTAATAAACAAACTGATCTAGCGCCGTTTCGGTAAATCGTATCATAAGTTTTCCTACACGGAAAATAGTTCGCAGGCTTCGTGACGCTATTGACAGCGTCGAGAGCGCTGTATTGTGCAGGCCCTCCCCACTTCCATGCATCGCGTGGCAGGCTGTGCGTAGCTTCCCCTCTTCTGCGATACAGCCTGACCGATCTTGCGACGCACGTGTTTTTTCGTGCGATGTTTGCAAAGTCGAAAAGTATAGTGAACATTTTTTCGGAAAATTGTTCATAACTTATTAATGCGCCACTTTAGCGAAAAACACCTTGCGGATTCGGTTTCAGGGGGTCAAAATACATTAAAATACCTTGGAGGATCCTTGGACCTCAATGGCCCACAGCCACTTATGGACAGCACCAGGAGTCGTTCCTTCCGATCGAGTTATTGACTTCACAAACGTCACACGTGCATCGCAGGGTCGGTTAGACTGTAGCGCAGAAGAAGGGAAGCTGTGCACAGGCTGGCGCGCGATGCATTGGAAGTGGAAAAGGGCCTACAGCATGCGAACTATTTTCCGTGTACCGTTACTTCTCCTGAAATAGCTTAACGAACAAAATAAGCCTTGTTTCGTTAAGATTGGACAAAAAAGAAATAAGTATAAGAGTAATTACTGATGCTATTTTCTTTAATTAATATCCGAGCAATTAATGCTTGCATTCGTTTGAGAAAACATTGTTTCTGTTAATTTGTATATAAATTTTAAATATTCTTGCTCTTACATTACTATTCTAATAAAATAGTATTTGAAAATGCCAAATTTTAAAAGTATTGTTTTGACCGAGTGAACTACCTTAAGTGACATCGAGTCTATAGACGATTCTGTATTTAGCCTCCCTGACATCGTACTGTCTACTGAAACTTTACGCAGCATAGTGGCTAACCTAGACGACAACATCAATGGCATCCCTGATAACATTCTGCCATTCTTTGTAAAGCGGTGCTGGTCTGTTCTGGAGCAGCCTGTCGTCCGTATCTTTGATTCTTTGCTGCGCTCTGGCTATGTTTCTACCGCCTGGAAATTTTCTTACATAGTACCAATTCATAAAAATGGCGATAGACGGAGCGTTTCGAATTATTATCCGATCTCGACGATTAGCTATATTACCAAGATTCTTGATGCGTACTTGACATCCGAAATGTCCAACTCGCTCCTCGCTAATTTCTGTCAGCAGTAGCACGGCTTTATCATCGGCCGATCTATTCTTACGAATGTCTTAGTGTTTAATAATTTTGTGTCTGAATCGCTATGTAGCCATGTACAAACCGATGCGATTTATACAGATATGTCCTAAGTGTTTAATTCGGTCAACCACAAGCGAATTATATCGAAGCAGTGGATTTGCGAATTGCGTGGCAAACTCTTGGATCTTATACGTCCTTATCTAACTAACTGATCGCAAGTGGTCAGGGTCAGTGGGGTGGTATCATCCCCTGAACGTGTGGAGTCTGATGCTCCTCAGGGCTCTCCCTTGGGACTACTCCTTCTCTGCATATATATTGACGACCTCGTACTGAACATTAAATCTGCGCAAGTCTTAATGTATGACGACGATATAAAAATTTGTATGCGTGTAACCTCAACTGAGGACGCTCTTAGACTTCAGAAGGACCTGGATACTTTCTCTGCGTGGTTGATTGACAACAACTTTTTTCTCAATGTCAGTAAGTGCTCAGTTACTTCATTATGCAAAAGCAGGTCCCCGTTGTCATTCGACTACGGCATTAATAGTATTGAACTGCCTAGAGTGAAGTCGATCAAGGGGTTAGGTGTGGTCTTCGATTCAACACTGATATTTTCTCAGCAAGTCGATGCTGTAATCTCTAGATCCCTCTGTATGTTGGGTTCTATCAAGCAATCCACCGTTGACTTCTCGGACTCCTCTGCAATTATCTACTTATTTAGATCTCTAGTACTACCTCATTTGTTATACTGTCCTCAAATCTGGTGTCCTCATTGCTATTATCTAATCAACAAACTAAAATCCATATATCATTCTTTCCTCAGATACATAGCTTATAAACTTGGTAAACCTTTACATAAATTTTGTCACAATTGCTTAGCAATCTCAAAGGAGAACGACCCAACGGTTGACTCGACCCTTTATCAATTTGACTGTGTGATGACGTACAAGATCATTCGTGGTCTCACCGACAGTAAGTACCTGAGCAGTCTTTTCGTCACTAGGACAGCCGCGTATCCGATTAGAAATTTTAGAGATCTAAATGAAAGCACCTTTACCTCGAATCTAGGCTTTTACAGCTCCATTAACCGTATTAAGTGTCAGTGGAATTCCCCAAAGTGTTCAATGTAAAGAAACTGTTTCACAATTTAAATCATCTGTCCGATTTTTATCCTTAGCTTACTAGCTATGTGATTTAATTTCTTGTATGCTACGGAGCTGTACTAGCTTACCCAATATTCTTAACATCCCTTATGTACATCTGTTTCACCTCATCGCTTTATTGTATTAATGTCATTCGTTTTTCTTCTTTTTTTGTAAAGGGCGTTTCGCTCATTTAATAATAAATAAATAAATAAATAAATATCTAGGACTTTTGATCCATTCAGAAGCATAATGATATATTTTTTTCGAGTTATACTCGTCAAGCTTAAACCCTCTTATCCTACTCACCCCGAGTTCTACGCACCTAACATCGGATGGAGGCTCAAGAGGGAATTTAAAAACGTAAATCAATAATGCTTAAGCCCTCTTACCCCACTCTCTCCAAGTTCTACCCATCTAACGTTGAAACTAAAAAGTTAAAACATAAATGCCTAAATCCTCTTATCCCACTTACCCCGAAATTTAACGAAAACGTAAAACGTATATGTTAAAAGTAGAAAATGAATACAAGCCAAAACAATTTTTTTTTACTTCATATGTTGTAATTTAAGTTATTTTTTAATATTTGTATTGCTTTCTCTTAGAGAAAGCTTTGTAATAGTAAAATTTGCAGTTTCGTTAAAACTTCGTAGAAATGCATTTGGAGGTGTTTAGAGTTCGAATCATGCGTTTTTAGAAAATTTCCGTGCTGATGGCTGTGTGTGTATGTACGTATATCATTATAATTCTGAAACCACGCGACCGATCGTAATATAATTTGACATGCATATGTGTTTTCTGATTCTGAATTCGGGATATAAAGAATTTATGGTTATAACCATTCTATGGTCATTTTATGTCCATTTTTCGATTTTTGAAAGAATATTTTTGTCTTATTTGTAATGATATAATGTATGCAATATATTTGGCAATAGTCTACCTAAAATAGTGAAAAATTCATGACAATAAAAAACGATAATATGTACTTACTGTAAAAATTTTAAGCCATTTTATTGATTATTTTTCTACCTAAAGATCGAAAACTAAAAAAAAAATGTTTTTTTTTATGTTGTACAGTTAAGGGAGTAAAAAGGCTTTAATTAAGTTGAAATTTTGGGAAAAGATCTTTTGATTATTTCAGCTAAGCTCTTCTCGTAGCTTATGAAAACGATTAGTTTAAAAGATATTAAAATACACCGTGTATATCCTCTATAACTGAAAATTATTATTTTTGATAAACCTTATAACTCGCTAACTAAAGCTCTGAATGTTTTGACAAAATTCATGGTTTTATGAGGTTATGAGGTCTATTTGTGATATAAATTGCAATTCATTTCATTAAGTAGAAATGCAAAATGCCTCATCCAAAACAGGCGTGACATAAGCAATCTGATACAAGAATTTTATTTATTGGAACTATAAATATAGTTGAGGGAAGCTACAGATTTAAAATAATTTTTGTGATTCTATTTCTTTATCAGCGTTAATATTTTTCATTGTCGCTTTTTTAACTAATGTTACTTGTAATTTCCGTTAAAAAAATTTGTTTTTAATTAGTTTCTACGAATTATTTTATTTTATAGATTATGCGTTATCTCTAAATTCATCAAGATTCTTATTGTAAGTGCCATAATAGTTGGAAAAATGTCCTTGTTCTATTTCATTTTTGTACGATGTTGTCGCACAAACACTTCTATTTCGTTAATATTCTCTTGACTGATAGTTTTAATTGTTACTTTATTGTCTAAATTTTGAAACATAAAGATATTTTTAAAATATTAAGGTATATGAATATTTAGGCAAGTTTTTATTATTTTCCAATAGTGGGTTACAATACGTGTGACTTAAATGGTTTTTTTTACACGGCGCGTAATTAGCACCCGAGCGAGTGAGTGCGTTAAGGGGATGTCGTCGCTAAAAAATCTGTTTTTCTATTACATATAACTTTTTAAATGAAGCTTGTAATGAAAAACCGAGCTTGTAGCGCTGCAGTGTAAGGTTTAATAAATCATTCTACTAAGAGAAATTTCGATCGGACGTTTAGTTTTTCTAAAATCTTGGAAATACGAACAGATGTTTACGCGTACTCACGCGATTACAGCGCCAACCTTAAAATCTATTGTTGCATAAAACTTTTTAATTAAAGCTTGCAATGAAAAACCGAGTCTGTAGCGCCATAGTGTTAAGTTTAATGAATCGTTCTACCAAAGGAAATTTCAATCGGACTTTCTGTTTTTCTGAAAGTTTGGAAATATAAAATACCACGTGGTGGATTTGGAAAACTTTAGCGACGACATCCCCTTAAGCTCCGTGTAAAACTGAACCATTTTAGTCACTAGTATCGTATAAAATGTTATAGCACAGACTGCTTAAGTACGCAAGTCATGCCTATTCGTTTATCTAACCTCAAGATACAATTATGGACTACTTTCGGCACAGATAGATGTGACAGAACAGCGGATTTTAGCCGCACTGTGCTATAAAATTCTTTACTTAGTTTTAACTTTTAACCTTCCCTCCAGAGCCATCCTTAAATGATGATGCGCAGATCTCGGGGTGAGTGGGTTAAAAAGGTTGAAGCATTTTTATTATAACTTTTTAGCTTTCTTCTAGAGCCTTATTCTGATGTTACATTAGTCGAACTCGGGAAAAGTGTGGTAAAAGGATTTCAGCATTTTATGTTTGAATTTTTTGCTTCCCTCTAGGGCCTTCCTTCGACGTTAGATGCATAGCACGCGGGGTGAGTAGGGTAAGAGAGTTTGAGCATTTTTGTTTTACGATTTTAGATTCCCTCTCGAGCTTTCCTTCGATGTTAGATGCGTGGAACTCGGGGAAAGTGGGGTATGAGGATTTGAGCAGCTCTCTCTCTCTCTCTCTCTCTCTCTCTCTCTCTCTCTCTCTCTCTCTATCCAGTGACTGCAGCCTGGATTGAGTATTCTGCACAATAATTTGTACATAAAAAATCGCGATTAAATTTCGAATTCAGTTTTATAGGAAAAGCCAAAGTGCCAAAGTGTTGATACGGTTGCTATGCATTAAGTTATAGGTAACCACTGCGAGTTTCAACATAAAAGATTTTCGAATATCGAATACAATTAAAATTATAACTGCAGTAGAAATATTTTCAACTTATAAATTACTGTGCGTGCGACACTACCCGGAGTGGAGCTCGAGTAGAACTGCCCGTTGCGCCGCACGATCCGCCTTATAAAGGCGCGCGGCGCAGATATGTATAGGTGCGTTCACGGCGCACCGCGTGTGCCGCCTGGCGCGTCGCCGCTGAGTCGCTTGCCAGCTGCCGCGCTCTGCGCTCGTGCAGACTCGTGCAGATCTCTTTCATCACACATTACAAAAATGAGCGAAAATCCTGCTGCCGAGGAGGATGCAGGAGCGATGACAAATGCCCCGAAAGGGAATGTGTAGAATGATACGTCACCTGGTCTTCTCTACTGGACTCAGAGGAATGCGACTTCCACAATACATAAGTAAATTCAACAAGCGTCAACATCGAGCTGATACAAGTCGCTGAATTTCGAGAAGTCACGGTAATACAATGTAAAATAGAAATCCACCGAACAGTATCAAGCTGTGGAATCTTCGGAAATCTTATTCTTACAGAAAAAAAGGAATAGATTTTGCCGGAAGTGCAGAGGGTATAGGAATAAGGTATTTATTTGTTCATGGCTTAATTAAAATAACGTTAATTCAAAATAGTGCTAAGGTTAGTTTAAAAAATGATAAATTAAGATTTAACTCAGGAACGGTGTGTAAATTTTCTAAAAAACATTGTATAGATATGGAAGGAGGACACACGTTTTGGGAAGTTTTACCGCAAGGGGAATGTTTTAGAAACTCTTTTGATATTCTTTTCAAAGGGATAGCAACAAAATATTTTAGCGATACTAATCATGAAATTGTTTACGCACTAAATTCAAATGAAGTAACGTTCGCTTTAGTTATTAAGGATAAAATTATGCGTTGTAATAGAGAATTTATACGTACAGAACATCCAAAAGTACTAATCATAGAAAAGAGTAGTTATTTAAATGCGTATCATTTTCAAAACGATAAAATTAGTAATATAAATAGTAATATATTATTTTAAAATTAGTAATATAAATAAACTTATAGATAAAATTAGTAATATAAATAGCGTAAACTTAGATTTATTTACATATGTTAATTCGAAATTTGTATATGTAGAAAAGCATTTAGGGAAGCAGCTAAATAATTTATATTTCAATTTAATAACGAAAAAATGTAAAATTTAACGAAAGGTAATCCAAAATTCCTTAGCCATAGCCTCTCTTTCCCCGGATGAATTTGCCTATAGTATTATGAAAAAACCTGGATACATAGCAAGAATTGCAGGAGAAGTTGTACATTTAATAAAGTGTGTACCAAAAACAGTAAAAATTTTGCATCTAAAGGAATGCTACAATCAATTGCCAGTTTTATCAGGAAATGAAACCTGGTTCTTAACACCAAAAACGCATATTCTGGTGAAGAAGGGAGTTCAAGTAAATTGTAACTCAATAGTACACACCAACACCAACTAAAACAGTATCACCTCATATTTTGAAACCAAACACGAAGATTGGATTGACATCTGAGTCTGTCGAAACACTGGCAACGAGTGGAGTATATTCTCTAGAAGAGTTGGAACAATTACAACAGCAATTAATGTTTCCAATAGAGAAGGCATCACTTTTAAATGTGATTGCCAGAGAAATGGCAGGAGAGAAAACATCTGAAAACATATTTTCGGAAAATACAATAAGAAATTTAGCCGAAAGTACATGGCACATGCTTATTGAAAAACTGATCACACGTGGGTCATTTTCATCTGTGTTTATCATGATACTTATAATCCTGCATATTGGAAAACTGATCATCGATACCATTATTAGAGGCTACACGTTTTTTAGATGGTCAATACATCCAATTATGCAGCATATCAAATTATTTTATTAAATGCAGCGCTGGAAATATGAGAATCAGCTATGTGGAGCCATTTTCAGCTCAGTAACGCATTTATTGACAACACTGGAAAATACAAGCAGTATAAAAGAGCAGATTCATACGAATAAAAAGAAGAACAGAGTTTATGAAGAGATAGAATTACAAAAAATAAAGATTACTGCTCCAATATCCGCCCCAATGCCACCACCATTCCTTCACGCCCACCACATGCAATTACCTATACAAATAAAATCACAATACCGAAAATTCAGACACAATCTAAGGCTAGTATATCTTTATTTTCATTAACATCACTATAAAAGAAATCTATTGTAAAAAAACCCTATAATGTTATTCTACGTATACAACAACATAGGTATACAAAATTTATATTTTTATGAAAATTGTTAGTTTATAGATATTTGAGATAAGTGTTAAAACTCCGATTATATTATTCTGCATATACGATGTATTGATAGAGTAAAATTGTATTAAAATCAACTAATGTTTTTAATGAATGTTATGTAAAATGATATCAATAAGATTTTTAAATATGTAAATAAAATTCCAGCATATTTAGTAATTTAAATATAAAACAGTAAAAATGAAAACATTTAATGATTTTAAACAATAATAATTAATAAAAGTTAATTAATAATTTATAAAACTATTCTTGAAATTTTTAAGTAAATAAATTGGAATTTTTAAGTAAAAAAAATAGTTGTTTTAGTTAATTTTAGTTTTATGTAATATTACAATAAAGTTGCCATTGTACCAATGGGCAATCGGCTAGTTGTGCGGGTGCGACGTCCTGCGACGTATTGCATTTAAGCAATATTAGCGGAATCGCTACGAAGCCAAAAACTGACGACTCAGATTAATAAATAGATCAGCGAGGTTAATGAGTATCCCGAGTAGTATCCTGTATACGCCGAGCGACTAGTTGTAATTATACACTCGATCTGGACTCTTGCACGACGCTCCTATCCGTCGACAAGAGTTATCCAGGCTTAAGTTGCGATCCCGATACCTATAGAATTTTATCTTGAATAAATCGTGAAAGTCAATCAACTACAAGTGTTTTTCTATTGAATATATCCATCCTGTATAAGCCTGACTACAGCACAGCAGCAGAGTTTCCAGCCCAAGATTTTAAACCCAAGTAAGTAAAAATTCAATAATTAATTATAGGTCGAAATTGCGACTTAACAACGGAAAGACATTTCGTTAAATATTTAAGTATAGATACAGCAGAAGATGAAAATGGAGAAATCTTAGATGTTATGTTACCTAGAGAATTTCAACTCCTAATAGACTTCCGCCACATAAATTAAAATTGAAAATTAAAGCCATTGTAATTTTAATAAGAAATTTAAAGATTAATGAAGGTCTTTGCAATGGTATACGATTAATAGTTAAACAATTTTTAAAGTATTCGATTCAAGCAGAAATTTTAAATGGAAAGAATATTGGAAAATTAGTTTTGATACCAAGAATAACTTTATCACCATTTAAAGAAAAACAACCATTTAATATGCGTAGAAAACAATTTCCTATTAGATAAGGTTTCGCATTGACAATAAATAAATCACAAGTTCAGTCACATAATAAAGTTAGCGTCTATCTGCCATCACCAGTTTTTAGTTATGGTCAGTTATATGTGGCTCCATCTAGAGTAAAAGATAGCCAACAATTAAAGTTGCTATTAATGAATAATGCTAAAATGGAACAATCATATAATAAAGATAAAAAAATTTACACTATGAATATTATATACAAGGAAATATTATAAACAGTACAATATTATAACAGCTGTACTTTTGCTTCTTCCTAGAGGAAACTTTGTAATAGTAAAATTTTATGTTTCGTCAAAACTTCTAGAAAATACTTTTCGGTGTGTCAAAGTTCAAATCAAGTGTTTTTAGAAAATGTCCGTATGGATGTGTGTGTGTGTGTGTGTGTGTGTGTGTGTTGATGTGTGTATGTATACGGTAATATTTTTGGAACTACTCCGTCAATATCTACAAAATTTGACATGCATATCTATTTTTGGATTCTGAATTCGGAAAAACAGTTTTTTTTTATTTTCTCAACTATTTTTCTTTTTATGGTAATTTTTTGATTTTTCAAAAACACTATTTTGCGTTTTCTTTAATTATTCCATTGTTACAAACAATTCAGCTATAATGCATTTGAAAGAAAATAAAATTACCTACTTTTCCTCGTTTGGTTCTCGGGATCGACCGCTTTGTTCGGCAGATAAAATGAAAAAGGTGATTGTTTTTAAATTCATATCTCTGAAACAAAACATCATAACCATACAAAAGAAATCATGTCGATGGTTTACGTGTCAAACCATATCCCATAACAAATTTCAAGTGATTAAGCTACTTATTTTTTCAGAAATAAATCGAAAACTGAAAAAATTAAGTTTTTTTGTGCCTTGATTACTGACGTAAAAAGGCCTTATTGCACTTGAGATTTTGGGAAAAAGTAGATATTTTATGTGTTTTGACTAAGTTTATTGCGCAACTTTCAAACCCCCATGGTTCTTAAGATATTAAGGTTTCAATTTTGTTTTGAATTTTTTTTTTTTGATTTCTTATATTTCTAGTTTTAATGTAGTCAAATGCTACAAAATTTTCTTTGGTGATTCACCATAAAAAAAACTATCTGCTGCTAACATTTTAAACGATTTTGTCGAGCGGTTTTTAAGTAAAGAGCTAAAATGTAAAAGCCGATTTTCCTCAAAACTATTGCTTTCTCTAAACAATATTTTATTTATTGGACCTATAAATTTAGTTGGAGGAAGCTACGTGCCAATGAATTGGCAGCGCTGGAAATATGAGAATCGGCTACAGCATTTCTTAAATGCAGCGCTAGAAATATGAGAATTGGCTACAGCATTTTGCTTCCTTCCTCAGGAAGCCTTGTAATAGTAATTTTAAGAGTTTGTGTAAAAACATGTAGGAAATATGTTTTGAGGCATTTTAGTCGAAAAATAGTGTTTTTAGAAAATGTCTATATGGATGTGTGTGTGTTCGTTCGTATCGCCTCTAGCTCAGCTTCTACTCAGTGGATTTCAATCCACCAAGTCTCATTTTCTTTGTTTTTACGAATACTCAGCGGAGTAACAGTCCGTTTTTACATTTTCTTAACACGTTTTTTTATATCTATTTTTCAGTTTTGAGATTTCAGTTTTTTCTAATAAAGTTATTGGAAAAGTTGATGAAAGTAAATTGCTTAGTATATACCTTAAAGAGAATAAAATTACCTATCTTTTTACCGCCGAAAATTTATATTATCGTTCGTCGTTATTTATTACACACCATAAAGCGCAAATTTTTAAAATTGTTTTAACTCAAAAACTAAATTTTGAATCTTTCTAAAAAAAATCATGATTATTGAAAGTTTTTAGGATATACTTCACTTTAATTTTAATTCATTTCATAGGGCAGATCCTGAGAAAAACATCAACAACTGAAAAAAGTCGTTTTTCTACGTGACGCGGTAACTGGAGTAAAAAGGCATTAATTAAATTCACATTTTGGATTTAGTCAGCCTTATATAGCACTTCGATCCCTATGTTTGGATTGTTTACGACAGTTAGTTTTAAAGATATTAAGCTTCAAAATTTTGTTTTTCTCACCCTATATACTATGAATCATTTTTTATACGTGACGCGATAACTTGAGTAAAAAGGAGTAAAAAATCAATTTAAATTTTTTTATTTAGTTAGTATTATATAGCATCTTGATCCCTTTCTTTGGGTTGTAATGCCTAGGACATCTAGTGAAATTTGATGACAACCCAATTTTTATTTTTTCAGCATCTCCTTTTTTGTGCATATAATCCATCATACCTTTATTGCAATCGCTTCGTAAAATATTTTGATTTTTTCTTATAAAATATAATTTGGAGCTTTCTAATATAACAAACGCATCTATTATTGCCTGTTGAGATACCTTTGCCTAAATTTAAATACGGATTAAATTAATTTCTTACACTAACTCTATAATTTAAAAACTGCAAATTAGTAATATTATTTTTACCAAATTTACACTTCATATTAGGCATCCATTTATAACCACCATTTGGATATGTCATTGGATCAGCGTGTTTACTTATAAAAGGTATGCTTATCGGTTTATCATGCGTTGAATATATAACAATATCACGTTTGATTGGTGGATGGCCATATTCACCAACAAATATCATTGCAACTTCATTACATGTAGTTTCATTATATCTATTTTTATCTAATTTATCATTTCTTGTAATTGACATTATAATATTTTTGGATTTGCAATTCCTTTCATTAGACCGTTTTAATGCTTCTTTTTCTACCTTGTACATCATTTTATAAGATTTAGCATGTGGATTCATTTTTCTCAATAAACTGTCTAATTAACTTAGTAAATCTAATTTTGCATCACGATTACTTTTATCATTTTTACGTTGTTTCGATGTCATTTCATTATCCAGAAAAGCATAAACATTGTGATATACTTAAGCACAAATTCTAATATACCAGATAATTTGTCGAAATTAGCTCCAAAACTTGCAAACGCCGAAGAATAATTATATGTTCGTGTATTGAAAGCAAAATGTTTTGCATTGTAATATTTACAAATCTCATACAAGGGACCAAAAAAATTTTCTGTAATCAGATTTTCATCAAATTGTATGTTTGCTATTCGGCCTACAATATTTAACGTTTGAGTAAATGTCACATTTCTTTGAGTTCTATTTTTAATACATTCATTATTTTTTATCACGTCATAATAAATAATATTATAAACTTATTTTAAAATCAATACCTTACCTTATATATTAAAAAATTTACAGATGTAATAGATAATTCTGAAAAGCTATTAGACGTCTCAAAAAATTAAGTATTATATTACGTGTTATAAAAATACATTTTTAAATTATTACTACTCTTAATCATGCTTACTTATAGATATTTTAATGCATTAAAAAAATTAATTTAGCAAATGAGTATACTACTACAACTGCTCCTTCAGAGATGATACAAAAATTACGTTTTATTGATTTAGCTACAAAAACTAGAGCATCAACGTCATTCACTGAAGGTAATTAAATTTATTTCATAATTAATTATTTAGATAGTTAATATATAATAATAATTCAAATATTATTTAGCCTTCAACTGCAAAATAAAACAAGTTTACTAGAGTGACAAACAATATCGTATGCACATATATGTCAAAAATGAAAAACCAATCTTGTATATATATATATTTATAAAAAAATATTATTTCTTAACAGAACAATTATTATATTTTCATCTTTTTAGATAAATATTTTTCAAATATAAATTACATTGTACATTTCATTGTGATTGTGATTGAGCGTGTGAATGTGTCTTCATGTATTTATCTGTGCTTATAAATTATATATATATATATATATATATATATATATATATATATGTGTTATACAAAATTTATATAATTTAAAATTTGTTTCAGGACTTAAATATAATAAATGCGCCATTAATAACAAAGATGCATCTTCACACAAAGATACACAAGCGAAGAATATAAAAATTAAACAACATACTAAACATAATCAAAATTTGAAAAAAAATTATAACACTAAGTATACTTTAATATTATACAAAACATGCCTTTGCCTTATTAATAATGAAACAATAAATTCAATATATTTATAAGTTTCTCTTTGTCTCTATACATCCAGACCTATATGAATTTCCATATTTGTCGTGTATTTCTCGTGTATGATAAGTGTTGTTGCAGTGAAAACTACTAACTCTATCCCATAATTTTTTGGTTTGTTATTGTGCATTTTTATATAGAGGAAATAATTGTTAATTATTTTTTACTTTTAAGAGTAACAAGAGTCCGATGTCTGTTTTTTAAATTTTACTTTTGCTGTTATACGAAAACTAATAGTTCTAAAGATCTAATGTTTTGCACATACATTTCTTCTATAATTGTAAAAATATAATCAAATTTGAATTGCTATTAACTTAAATACTTTCAATATGGAACTATGACTCTATTTAATTCTGAACATCTATGCACAATACAAATTAAATGAAAATATAAATCATGAGCGCTTTAGGACATGTTAGTTTTCGAATAAGAGCAAAAGAAAATTTTAAAAACAAACATCAGACTTGTTACAAAATCACTTGTTACTCCTAAAAGTAAATATTCTCACTAACACTTATAAACATTTTTTTTAATTTAAAATTGTTTAGATCTCTAAGATTATTTGTATTCCTTTAATAATAAAAAATATATTTAGGAAATTAAAATGTTAATATCGCTTTGAGAGATTAGCGTTATGTTGAAATTTAATAATCGAGATTTTCGCACGATTGCTTAATAATTGCATTATTGCCAATACTTGAAAAATAGGTTTTCCATCAGTAACTTTAATTGCCAATTTTCTACCAAGATTATTTATCGCCTAAATATTTATATTTGAAATGATTTATTCCTGTATGTTTCAGATTATCGTCAACATTAAAATTCAACAATGGATTCATTTAATGCAATAATTAATTTGCATAAACATAAAAGTAATATATATTACATAATGATTAAAATATTTTACAATTTTAAGAATTTGTTCAGGATAATAAAACTAATTCTTTAAATGTAAGAAAATATAGAGGTACAAGAAGCGGAAAAAGACATTAATTCAAGATTTTAAACAATAAAGATCGAAAGGCGACCCAAACAAAATTTGCAAACTATGTTTTTAACAATGTTGATTGCGGCATATAATACATCAATATTATTAAAATTTGTACTGTATTTTCTAGAAAAAATTACAAATAGAGTATATAGAAAATGTATATAAAATACATTAGGATCTGTGAAATAAACTTCTCATAACCGTTATAATCCGTTATTCCTAGAGTTTAGCAACTCTTTTGGTACTTCGCCGGGTCAATCAGCATGCTTCGAAATTTTTATTTGCATGCACAAGTTTTAATTAGATTTATATACATAAAAAAATACAACTGACTTTTTTCAAAAAATTTATTTTGCTAATAGCGTTGATAATATGCGTTTTATAAATATGCTTACCTACATAATTACCTAGTGTGATCATTTCCCCTTCCTTTCTTCATAACTAGCACTTTTCAGTGCTCATTTAAATATGGGCTTTCGAGCGCTCTTGCAATTATCACGCGATTATCACATGATTTTTTTCAGTAGGGATTTTATTTCTTTGATGATTACTATATAAAATATTTATATAGTTTTTCTAAATGTTTGTCTGCACGGCAATTGGTGTGTCAGCCTCACAGAAATTCTAATACCTTTTATCTTACAACACATATCAATGAAGGAGAAAAGAGAGGGAGTCGTCTGTGTAACGAGAAACACGAGAACTACACGCGCTGCTTACACTAACAATTGGTTACGCAATGATGACTGCAATCATGATGATGATCATGATTATCAGGAGACTTTTAGTCAAATATAGAGTGGCGTTTATGACGACCTTAATACTCTTTCGAGGGAGATAAATAACCTCGACAATGTGAAACATCATCTTATATTTGCAATTTATATTTAATTATTCAAGTCAAATGCACTTGCACTGAAGATAAGTGCGCCGGTTGTACTTACTCATTCTCTCTATCTGAAAAGTTATGTGAATTATTAAGCTTTAAATTTAGAACTTTACCCACCAATGTGAGACAGCCCTTGCTGTTCTCGTCTTTTCAGTTAATCGAGATAGATATAAAAGGTGAGCATGAACATCCTGTTCCATTTGACTACTGTGCGTTGTTGGTGACACCTTATTTTAAGCGCAAAAATTTAAAAATGTCTGACAATAGCATTTTTCTTACCCATCACACTACAATTGACCGTAGCTGTTGCCAGACTGGCGCGGGTACTGGCAGTTATTTAAGAGGCTTATTTCGCGGTGCTTTACCTCTTGTGAGGCGTGGCGCAAAGTCTGTCGGTAGGAAAGCTGCTCATGCTAGTGTAAAGATTATGGATGATGTGGTGAACGAGAACGGACCTTATAGAGACGTGGTAAGTAAGCGCGTGCGCGAAAGTAAGGGTAATTTCAAATGCAAAGCTGAACAATACTGAATAAAATGATGGCACCGGATAACCAGGAGGGGGAGAAGGTGGGGGCGGTGGTGGTAGCAAAAAGAAAGCTAAATATAAGAAGGCACAAATGACGCAAAACGCGCAGTTAGACTCTAGTCGTGGAGCTGGTAGGAGAGTGACAACTACACAGAAAAAAAAGAGAAAGAAATCTGCAACTAAAGCAGCATTGTTAGCAGTAGCTAAAGATATCTTTGCCAACTAAAAGTCTCTCTTTTTGAACAGTATACCTACTCACTATACCAGCTTTAAAGCATGGCTTTTCTTCACACTGACTCTTGTGACTCGTTGAAATCGGAGTTATCACTCTTTCAATCGCCGCCAACACCCAGTTCTCATTGGGTGCAGTATAAGCTAATCTAGTCACCCGCCGATCAAGAACTAATAGAATTTACGATCCCTAGCAACTGCGGATATCTAGATTTAGCGCATACAATGCGGATTTTACGTGTGAATATAACACCAACGAAGCCATTAGCGAAGGATGCGTCAGTACCAATCGTTGGCCCTTTGAATAATTTTATGCATTCACTGTTTAATCATGTGGATCTATTTTTCAATCAGAAACCAGTATCATCACCAAATAACACCTACGCATACAGATCGTACATTGAGACGTTATTAAATTACGGTACTTGTGGTATCATGACACGGCCGGTAAAATGAATAACACTGATGCCGGTAATGGACGTTTCGTTAGACGGCAAGCAGTTATGACGGATAATAAAACGATTAATTGGGCTCCAAACACGTAGATGTGCTAAATATGAATAGGCTATTACTTGGTGGTGTTGAGGTACGTGTACGTCTTGTGCATTTTCGCGACAGGATTTGTCTAATGGATCCCGATACTGTTTATACAGTCCACATAACCGAGGCGACACTTTTTTTTCCTCTCGTAAAGGTTAATCCGGGTATTTTATTGTCTTATGAAAAAATGTTATCTAAAGTCACAGCAAAGTATCCGCTTACACGTGTAGAGGTAAAAAACGTAACCCTGAATAGTGGTGTGCATGGTCAGTCGATAGATAATATCATTCTGGGTCAATTGCCAAAAAGAATCATCATCGGATTTATTGAAAATAAGGCTTATAACGGCGATACAAAACTAAACCCGTTCAATTCTAAAAATGTTATTATTAATTTTTTTGTGGACGGTGTACACGTCCTATCAAAACCACTAGTGTCTGTCTTCAAAAAAACGAAGATTTTTGTGGATGCGTATCACACACTCTTCTCGGGTACTGATGTGAATTTTTCAAATACCGGTAACTTGATAACGTGCAATACATACCCGAATGGCTACTGTCTTTTTAAATTCGATTTGACATCCAATTTATTGGCCAACAATGACACACATTGGAATATTTTTTTGAATTTGCTTTTGAATGAGCAACTTGGCTCTCACTCTAGATCAATATTACACTGTCAGATTTTAGAGTGAGCATAGTGCTCTTGTCTGTAAGTGTATTCTCATTCCATTTCTGCCAATAAGGCAAGAGTTTTTATGTAATCCTATTATCATATAATATACCTTTTTTAAATTCCACTTCTACCCACAAGGGATCGTTAGAGAGTTAACTCGGCTGACTCGACACACGAACTTTTTTTTATGTCAAAATGTATTTCAAAATAAAAGAAAAGTACTTTTTAGTGCTAAATAAATGCAAATTTATTTTATAGGCATCGTTTACAACGTTATGTGTGTGTAGTCAGCGATGGTTCAAGCTTCAGAGATATGTGCAAGTATGTTGCACATTTTTGTTACCTCTCGCAGTCATTTGTCTTATGCATACTATGGAAGGCGATGCATACATGCGAGCTCTTGATAATACGCGCCTGATTTCTGCTCAAAGCATGGAATCCTTACGATCGTGGTTTTTCAGTCGCTCGTGCTTTCTTATAGCTGTGCAACAAAAGTTTAATTTATTTATTTTTAAGTTAAGTAAAATCTTTTTTGTTACTAATTGAGGACGATTTGCACCGCTTAAATACACATGCAATTGTAGCACGAATTACAAGGTAAGGGCTTGTTTCATAATATTTTATCTGGATTGTCCAGGAAAGTCCAGGTCGTCCTCTCGAATTGGTTGCACGTCTTCTTCTAGCAGCACGCCCCCACAGAAATCCCAACGGTTCTCTCTACTCGACTCTCTACAGTAAAAACTCTTACACGAAGACTCTAAACTCTGCTCAAATATTTGGCACGTGTGTCTTATTCGGGCGCCACACAAAAAGTGACTTGACCAGGCGAAAAACGTTTTACTGCCCTCTCCAGTCTCTCCCACTCTCGCGGTCTTCGCGCGCGGCCCCGCCAGCCGAAATCTCGACGCATACGGGTCTCGTACAGCTCAAACTCCCCCGCTTTTTGTTATTCCAATGGCGCGAAGTTTGACTTGATGCCGATTGGCCCGCGCGCTTCTTCCTCGTGTTCTCTCACTTGCACTCACACTCTCCCTATCTCTCTGCACTATCGCAGCAGTGCCGCACGCTATATCTTCTGCTTTTTTTTATTCTTTGTTCTCTGATCCCCTCTGTTGCTGGCGGTGTTCCTTCGTCACGTATGCAATTGTCAATCCTATGCAAGTCGCAATTTAATAGCAGTTTCTTTAACAAGTCTTTGCTAGTAAGTGACCTAAAGTTTCATAGCTGTAATCTTGTTTGAAATACTGATTAATTGGCTTGAAATTATAATTCTGTTTCATTGTTATTTTATCTTTAGTTTTATACAAATAGTCCAAACACACTAACATTCGATTCTGTCCACCTGATAATCTTAAATCTTAGATAATAATATTTTCGAATAAAAACCTCATCTTTAAATCAATTTTATTTATTTATTTATTTATTCAAACCAGATAGATTTACATAGTATTTAGAACACTACATAACCCCGCAGAGATAAACATAGTTATCTGTTCGCGTAAGTAAATCCAACGCCTGTCTCCTAATTCCCACGCAATATAGTTTATCCAACAATACCCTATGATCAACCGTATCGAAAGCTTTATCTAAATCGAGGAAAGTTACAATTGTCGGTTTACTCCGATCTATATTGTTATACAGTATATTGGTTATATAATTTAAAGCATTTTTTCTACCTATATTTTTCATGAATCCAAATTGATGTTGTAATATTTTTTTTCCTGTTCAACAAAATCATAAATTCTATTATAAATAATTCTTTCTAATATTTTAGTAACATTTAATATTAGTGAAATAGTTCGATAGTTTGTGATATTATGTTTTTCACCTGATTTGTAAATTAGTACAACTTCCGCTTTTTTTAGTGCATCCGGCCATACAGATTTCTCAATACAATTGTTAAAAATATGTGTCAGAGGTTCTGCAATATAGTTGCAGATTGCTTTTAAAGTTTTAGCATTGATTTTGTCAACACCGCCATTTTTCAGAATTTATTATGTTTATTATGTCAGTCATATTTTTAGGCTTAAGAAAAATAGATTTTGCATTCATATCGCGTAGATTTCAACATTTGCAGGTTTAACAATTTGATCACTAATTATGCAAATACGTATTCTGAAAAAAGTACTTATCTTGATAACCCATAACAGAGCAGTAACAAACAATAATTTTTTCTATTTAAAAGCAAATTAATTGAACTTTTCTTATACAAAAAGCATGAGCCACTGACGAAGAACGGTCGCAGAGGTTCCGTGCTTTAAAAAAAAAATCAGGCACGCACTACCAAGTTGCGAGAGTATGTGGCACTTCCGCAGTTCATCCCCTTATACACTCAATAGCGCGCTAAACTAATTCATATAAATGGAAATTTTTCGTGTATATTTTAAAAAAGTATATGACCATGTTACAGTCTTACGGAATCTGGCTGTAAGTCTTTGCTCTTTGTTTTATTAGTTTTAGTAGGATGTAACATCAATATTTATTGTACTCAATAATCGTAATTGTCTTAAACATCATACATATAAAATATTTTTTATTTTTAAAGAGGAGTACTTCAAACATTAGTAGAAAAGCACTTCCCTGCACCTGACAGAAGTCGAATTCACAGAGTATTGGGATTGAACATGACACAGAAATTAAAGAGTGAAGAAAAAAAGGAACAGGACTCAAAAAATTATAATATTAACAATAAACGCAAGTTCGATCGACAAACATCTCAAAGTGCTAAAAAAAAGTCGTATGATTGGTCTACTGAAAGAAATCTATCTGATGAAGAAAAGCGCAATAGTCATAACTCTAGTAGAGAATTTAAATTAAGTCGATCGGATAGCGAAGAAGACATTTTATCAAATGGAGAGATAAGTAATCCTAGCTCTGATTATAATCCGTTCGATAGCGACAGTGATTCTGATGTTGGTAAGTCAATAGAAGTCCTTTGAAATACTTAAATGAATACTACAATTAGACATTTTTTTTTGTTTTGTTTTATATAGAGCAGCAATAAACATCTCTGTGTAGCACTAGACATTTTTTTTACTATACTTATCCAGAAATTGTATAGTAAATCTGGTCACCTAGAATAATATGATTTATTCCACACCCGACCAAAAAGCCCACTTTTTGCCCCTGATAAGGAGTAAACTCACCCGCGGGAAAAAACTCACTCTCGCCCCTTGTTGCATAATGTACTGTTATACGTGCTATTGAGCTTGTAACTTAAAATCTAAGGCTTCTGAAACGAAAGTTTGATATATAGGTTGTAAATATGAAAGTACTATACTTAATTACACACGACAAGAGAAGTTAGTGAAAAAAAATTAAAATAAATATTTTGAAAATATTTAAAAATTTTGATAATTCTCCTAATTGTTTCTTCTTTTTATAACTTGTTTCGATCGGACAGTAAACGTACCACGCTAAGAATATACTTGCTTGCATTTTAATTATGAAATCTGCTACGCTCGCCCGTTGTTGCATAATGTACTAATTTGTATGTAAACATCTTAACGTAAAAACGCTTTTAAATCTCATGAGTAAGTTAAAAGCGAATTAGAATATAAAAGATTTAGTTTTTTACATAAGAAAGTAATATGCAGATTTCTAAAACACTGTTACGTGCGAGGATTCGATGAATTTGTTCTTGGAAGAAAATTAACTTCAGAATGAATAGAAAAATATTTGGGCAACGCGTGAATACGATAAATCATCGATAAATTAGTCCGTTCACTAAACGGCATTCACAGTCTACTTTTGAAAATATATAATTTTGTCGCGCTAGGTCAAAATTCAGTGATTCTTTTTCTTGTACACCCCCAAAATTTCGAGTAAATAACTAAAAATTATAAAAAATCGCTGAAAATCGCATTTATTGATGTTAGTAAATGTTTTCTTAAGGTGATGCTTAAGAGGTGTACGGCGGCCTCTTGAGAGTTTATTATGTATATTATGTATTTCAACGCACTAAATTCGATTTAGTTCTTTGTTTTACTTTTATACTCGTAATACTTTGAAAAGCTTGTAGAAAACAGCGAAATATATCTGAAGATTTTGAATAAGTTATACGTAAGCGTAAATTGTATGTTTATAATCATACGTACCGATGACTTATGCGTCAGTATATATGTATAAAAGTGTCTGCACAACACCTATTGTGCTAAAGCAAATATCTCTTTCTGTCCACACAAGTCACGTTTTAAGTTTGGACATTCCCGAAGAGTTATGCGCCAGTCCGCATAAGTCCGCAAAAGTTTGCATAAATACCGTTTCATATATAATTGTGTCTGCGCAAGACCCGTTTATGAGATTATAATTAAACATAATTATACATACAATTTACTGTTACAATTAATTCTATTAAATAAGATTTTTAAATTAATTTTATTGAGTGCTCATGATGATAGAGATATAAAAGTATATAAGAAATGCTGCTCTTATATTGTTCTTCTTCTTGTGTAATGAACTCTTTTTACCCCATTTTTCAATATTCTGAGAGTGCGCTAGCAAATCGAAGGCTTTTCGGCATTTTCTCAAAATTTTTGGGGCTATACGAGCAAAGCGGACAATGGATTCAGATTTGGCGCGTTAAAATACACTAAAGTCGGCGTGCGACCGTTGAAAGTCTAGTTCGACCTTACTGAGCTCGTGCCAGGTAGCAAGCTCCGGCCGGCTCTTACTCAGTTCTGCAGTCGTGAAGACTGGCTTGCATTTGAGAGCGAGAGATTTAGATTTAGATTTAGATTGGTTTTATTTTTGTACATTATGTTGTACATATACATTATAGTAGTTTGATGAAATAAAGATAATAATTGTTGTGTCAGGGTGTAAGTGTGAAAGTGAGAATGGAATTTAGTGAGATGAGATGAAAGTGTATTCATGAGATGAAATGTTTGCGTCATGTTTGTGTATTTTCCAAATTGAGGAAGTGATCTTTAGCCACCTGTTTAAAGTGTGATATGGACAGGGTGTTACGTAGGTGAGATGGAAGGCTGTTCCAGAGGTAGGAAGCGCTGATGAAAAATGAGTTCCTCAGCGTCTCCGTCTTGAAGGGCGGGATGTCCCGGGGAGTCACCTTACCCCTCACAGGCCTGAGCGCGACGTGGAAATCAAAATAGGCTAATAAGTAAGAAGGTATTGAGGTGTTAAAGATTTTTCTAAGAAAACATGCCATAAAGTATTTCCTACGTCCGGCGGTGGTAAGCCATTGCAGCTCACACCTATAAGAGGAGATGTGCTCGTCCCTCCTTACACCGTAGATATAACGGATCCCCGTGTTGACAAGCCTCTGGAGCTTCAGGTCAAGTTCTTGCGTCATGTCACAGTAAGCCAGTGAACAGTAGTCGATGATGGGAAGAGAGTCGAAGAGAGAGAGAGAGAGAGAGAGAGAGAGAGAGAGAGAGAGAGAGACTTTGAATCGAGGCGTAGTGATGGTGTCGTCGTCCGCGAGACATCTTGACTGGTCGTCGATCTTGCTCGGCTACGCACGAGGTACTGACGGGATCGTGAGCGTGTCAAAACGATAGGGTGCGAGCGTGGCCCTGGGAGAGAGTCTGCGACTTTACAGGTAGTGTGTAGAAGAGAATGATTCACGAGATGATTTCCTGGCCGGTTATCCGTCTCATCCGCCTACTCTCGAGAGACTGATTGTTACTTGCTCGCAGTAAAGTTATAACGACTAAGCGCGGCCCTCAGAGAGAGTCTGCGATTTCGTGTGCAGAGAGTAGGGTCGGATTGTCCAAGAGACAACATCTCAGCCGGCCATCCGCCTTCCTCAACTGCATGCGAATAACTGTCGATCGCGAGTGAGCGCCGGACATATAGCTCCAGAGTGCGGTCCTTAGTGAGAGCCCGGTACTCTTGGTTGCTGTTGCCCGTTGTTGTTGTAAATGCGTTAGAGGGATCGCGAAATGAAGAGTTCTTGAGTTGAGTAGAGAAGAGTTTCTTGTCGCTTTTGTCCCTAGGCTGACTGTCCGAGGTGTTGCTGTCTGAAAACTCGCTAGTCGAGCGTCGAGAGTAAGGAGAGCGCAGAGCACCGGGTGGTGTCCGGGCTACTAATCGCTTTTCGCTCGAGCGCTTTCGTTATTTATGGTTCGGTGCGCAGCGCCGACGCCTAAGTTGAAGTGGAGAAACATCGCGCGCATGGGACTGTGGGAGAGCGAATATCAAACAAATTGCAAATAGTCATGGGTTAGGTAGGTTAGGTGTTTGAGATTTAGTATTTTGTTTTATATTAGCATTTTATTGTACCTGGTGTAGATGGTTTTAGAAAATTCTAGTAAAGCATTATTTTCTTTATACATTTTACAATTTATGTCCGCTTTTTATGCTTACATGGACACTGGTTTGTCCGCTTTCTCGGTGTCCTCGTTGCTCTTACCTTGTTAATGGCCGTTTGATTTGTGGCAACAGGTTTTATTTATTAAGAATAATTATATGCTAGATTTCATTTCTTTGTTATTGTTATCATTTATTGCCAAGAACCAGATCGCAGTAGCTTTCTTTAGACATTGATGTTATAACTTATGAGTTCACAGATGATTGGCCGTTATATTATTTTATTGATAATTTGTTCGTGCTCAATCTTTGTCTCGCGATTATATGTATAATTATATCATATATCTAATTGGTAGACTTACAATCAAGATCGTACTCTTACACGCTGGATGGTTCTAAGATCCGCGCTGGGAAGTGCTAATCGTTATACTTTACACGATTTCTCGTGGTTATTAATAAGTATGATGGTCAACTGCTCTTGCTAACGCCGAACATTCTATTCGACGGACCTTTGGCTCAATCGCTCGTTGTGTTCTGGCACGGATTCCAAGAGATCTCCAGTACTACTAACCAAAGGACAGATTTGGCACGCTCCTCAGGTGTTTAGACGGATTTGGCGCGCTCCAACACAAACACTGTAACATGAAACGGTTCGCGAAGGGTTAGAACGCGAACGCGAGGGATTCGTGACCCGAGGTTAGTAAATCAGGAGAGAAGCACATATAAAGAACGATAACGAACGATTTATTCTTTTAATAATCATTTGCAAGCGATGCTGGATCTCAGCCTACAGGAGATGGGGTGGACTGCACACATACTCTTCGAGAGCCTGGGGCTCATGGACTACTAGGTATGGTGGAGACCGGAGCAATCAGTGAGTACTACCATTCGCACGTCAGGTAGACTATTTACATTTGGCTACTAGCGCCACTAGGTCGGTAACTTGCCTACGCCAGGCAAGTTATTTGTTGCTGTCCTCTTATCCCCGGGCTGGGCCTGCCGTCACAAACATTGCCGCTTCACCACAGAAACAGGCAAGCACGCTACACGAAGTGTAGTTACTAAATATGAATATACTATATATTTCCATGGTATAACAAGACAAGGAGGAACATGTATTGATAATTTTTTCATGAAATCAGAAAAAATAACTCCAAGATCATACAAAATCACCAATCTATTCAATGATTATTTTCCAATATTTGTACAATTCAATAGTATAAGAATAGTTCAAAGCAAAAACAAATTAACTATAACAAATTACGAAATATTAACAAAGACGTGGATTGGAATAAGATATTCACAATACAGGATCCTGATTGTGCAACAGATGAAATTATGAAGTTAATAAATCTATGCGTAGAAAAAGTTAGTAGTGTAATTAAACAAAAAAGATATGATAAAGGTCGATACAAAGAAAACAGTGGATTACTTATGCAATAATTGTTTCATGCAAATAATTATTGCATAAGTAAGTGTAGGAAGGAACAGGACTCAGAATTAAACGAGCGAGGTTTAGAAATGACGAACAAGTACGTAACGCAAGTAAGTTTAGTAAAATAATAAGGCTAAGTTATATTTCACTATCGCGTCAAAACCGTGAGTTAACGAATCTAAAAGAACAATAATAATAAGCGAGTCGCCTAAACCTTCACGATATCGTCGCCGACGCCCCTGATCCCAGACAGGCTGCAGGACTAGACGTTGCTGGACCGCTAAGCAGGGAGATTAGGAATACCCGGACTACGCGTCGCACTCACACACAAGGTACAATTCGAACCGCTGGACACAGCACAGCACACGATATCGCGATATATATATATATATATATATGTCATTCTTTTTGAAACCGACCACCCCCCTCTGTCCAAAAATCAGAGGCTCGAAATGATTCCTGCCCGGGCTTAAAATTTAGCTTATTGTATCTAGTTTCCATTACTGAGTGGCCTTTTTGCGAAATTCAAAATGGTGGACCGGTGCAGCTCCGGCAGTACACAAATATGACTACGGAATAGCAGTTATATGTCCTTAAAACTTGCAGGGGCAGAGAAAAAATTGATAACAAAACTTATTCGCATGTATTTTTTCCCGCTGAACACGAATCTACCCTTAGTTTTGGCCTATGGGGTCACCTTTCGTCCATAACCTCAAAAAACAGTCCAATAATGCATTATTACGTGGCTGAGACTCGCAAAATTGGTCAGAAAATTAGGGAAGAAGCTTAGCCGAGTGTATTTTTTCCCGCTGAACACGAATCCACCCTTAGTTTTGGCCTATGGGGTCCTCTTTCGTCCATAACATCAAAAAGAGTCCAAAAATGCATTATTACGTGTCTGAGACCCGCAAAAGTGGTCATAAAATTAGGGAAGAAGCTTAGCCGAGTGTATTTTTTCCCGCTGAACACGAATCCACCCTTAGTTTTGGCCTCTGGGGCCACCTTTCATCCATTACCTCAAAAAAGAGTCCAAAAATGCATTATTACGTGTCTGAGACCCGCAAAAGTGGTCAGAAAATTTAAGGAGAAACTTATTCTTTTAGATTTTTATCTGCTAAACTAGTATATTGTGTACCAAGGGCGTAAAGTGGCTTTTTTAGGCCGAGGGTGGAGTTTGCAGTACGAGCCGCAGACGAGTACTGCAATCACACGAGACATGAGGCCAAAAAGCCCACTTAGCCCTTGATGCACACCATATTTTTTGTAACACAAGTAAGGATTTTTGCGTTTTTTTGACATATTGAGTGGGACTAATGCAACTTTTCAGATGCGGCGACCACACTCTTAGTAGATTAATTTTTTAATTTCTTTACTATTTTTAATTTGTTGTATACAGAAAAAGGGTGTATAAGTATTTTTTATCATAGAATTTATTACAAATACATATAGAAAATTTTCCGAAAAATTTTAGCGGGCGTTTTTCATTTTTTTTTGCCCGCAAATGCGGCATATGCGGGCAAAAAAAATGAAAAACGCCCGCCGATCTGAAAACAGTTACTTTAGTCTCGCTTAATAGGTCGGAAAAACGCGAAAATCGTGCTTATGTTACAAAAACAAATTTATGATCACTTTCTCTGTTTTTAGTTCTGCTAAGGCCAATAGACAAAATGGTAGAAAAAACTGGATTACCGACGCAATAATAAGATCATGTGAAACCAAAGAATTTTTGTATAATTTGTGGAAACTAGATGTGCAGAATAAACAGCTTAAAATACAGTATAAAACCTATTCTAAAATCTTGGATAAGGTAATTACAGATGCCAAAATGAAATATGAAATGAACCTAGTGCAGAATAATTCCAACAAACCAAAAAAATTATGGGAAATAATAAATACAAAAATCGGTAAAGTTAAAAAATCTAATTATGCCATAATTATATAAAGGTTAATGATAGGAAAATTACAGACAAAGTCGAAATAGCTGTATAGCAATAAGTGTATTGAAAAAGCGGTATGGCCTGATGCTCTAAAGAGTGCTGAAGTAGTGCCGATTTATAAATCAGGCGAAAAACCTATCTCTCTTATATTTAATGTTGCAAAAATTCTTGAGCGAATGATGTATAATAGAATAAATGATTTTGTAGAAAAGAGTAATATAATTTCTAAGCAACAATTTGGTTTTATGAGAGGGATTGGTACGAAGGATGCTCTGAACTACCTAACCAATGTATTATATAATAATATCGGTAAGAGTAAGCCTATAGAAGTATTATTATACCAAAAATAAATAAGAGAATCAGCAATAAGAACAGCTATATGAAAGCAATTAATGTATATAATGAGCTTCCTAATCGACTAAAAGTATTAAATATAAATAAATACCCTCAAAAGAAAATCATAAAAGGCTGGATATGATACAACTGTTAGAAAATATAATAAAAGAAAAAAAATTGTTTCTGTATGCAATACACAAATTCGTTATTAGAAACTAATGCCAAATGTATATATCTTAGTTTTAAGTTTTAATTTTAAGTTTTGTTTATATTTTTCTTTTTCCTTGTAACCAGACTGCGAACAGGTAATTTTATTTGCCCCTGCAGGTTTCCAGGTATGAAATACATACCTTGTAAATTTCTTCTGGTAATAATAAATAAATAAATCGTTAAAAGAAAGATTTTTTGATTCTATTCAAAGATTATATTATATACTTACTATTAAATATAATTGCGTGCTTTTGAAACAGAAAAATTATTATTATCTTAATATCCGTGGTCATTTTCGTATTGTCGTAAAATACCTTGTGTATATCTCGTAAATATACAGTTAAATATATTTTGACTTTAGTTACGTTCTTAATGAATATAGCATACAGTTTTAGAATTAATGACTTGAAAGACGCAAGAAATGTAATCTAGAATTTTTATATTTTGAAAATGTTTGTACTTATAACACGCAAAAATTAAAAGGGATCTCTAGCGTAATTTAG
>QLYP01000254.1:176030-186255 GCA_016647725.1 Nasonia giraulti | reverse complement strand
CGGATCTCTTGCTCGACGCGAATATCGAGCTCGTCGTGGATTTTGAACTGCGCAAGACAAAAGCTATACGAGAACGGATCTCTAGCTCGACGCGAATTTCGAGCTCGCCGTGGATTTTGAATTTCGCAAGTCAAAAGCTAGACGAGAACGGATCTCTTGCTCGACGCTAATATCGAGCTCGCCCCGGATTGCGAAATGCAGCAGGTGTATTTCTTTTAACGCGGATCTCGAGTGGATTTTAAACACATCCCGCGTCTCTATGGTGCTCAGAGTGAATCTCGAGCTCTTCGTCGAGCTTGCCATCAAGCTGGCATCAGGTGAGGCCGAGCCCGGAGCGAGCCTGATGGCAAGCACGCGTCGAAGCTGCTCTGGGCTCGCCGAGATGTCGAAACAAGCTCGTGGCGATCTCGTAAACACTTTGTGCGTGCCCATTCTCAGTCGAATATGACCATTGGCGTTATATCAACAGCGAGCCCGCTGGAGAATTGTGTACCGCGACGGCGAGCTCGGTATGGTAATCACCAACGGACTTTTGCCGGAAGACTCGAAAATTGAAATATATGTTTTTAAATTTTCAGTTTTTAAATTCACGAAATTCATTAAAATAAACGTACTTGAAAACCGGCGCATTAATGAGGTTGGTTTAATCGGAACATAGTTAAAAGCTCAACTACACTTTCATCTACCTCCAAAATCTTCGGTCCCACCGGTGCATCGTGGGTCTCGATCGACAGTTTGCTAACGGATTTTTCCGCTCGAACATCGATCCATCAATATCAGCTCACCATCAAGCAAGGACGACTGGCGAGGTTGTCAGCGAAATCATTTGATCCTAATCCGGTCTACAATTATTGAAGAAATTAACAAGAAATTCAATAATAATCATTTAAAAAGATGAAATAATTAATACCTCAGAAGCCGAAATTGCTCGAGGGCAAAATAAATTTACATCAGAAATGGAGGAATTTGAATTTGAATTTGAAAATATTATACCTCAATAATTCATAATTTACTAACCAATTTTTTAAATACATCAAAACATTTTTTGTTGTTCTCTTATACTTAATATAATATTGATTCGAATTTTATCCCTTTTGAAAGAAAAATTGACTATTGTTAATTTTATTTACGTTGTTTCGCGAAACAAAAACAAGCTTACATCAAATAAAATCGGAATATTTCAATTTGTTCCGCGATATCTATTATATAAGAAAACGTTAGTTATTCAATTATCTATTTAGGCATCAGAATTAACTAATTCACTGGTATTTTACTAATCAGAAGCAACAAATTAATTTTGTATGATCGAAGCTCGACACTCGACAGTGCTCTCAACTTCTGGCTCTTTTAAAACGGGCGCGAACTCTGAAACGGCCGCCAGGCGGCGCTCTCACTTTCACAACCGACGCGAAGCGCTCAGCAGCGACGCGCTCAGTGCTCAGTTGACAGTTCACGCTCGACCTCTCGTCCCGAAGGATCAAGCCAAGCGATGCAAATCAATTAAGTAGGCCGCGATCTCAAATTTTCTACATATTGAGACAAAGAAAAATAAATCAGAAAAAGACAGAAGTGCTCATGCAGTTATATTTCTTGTGCGCCTACATTACCTCCCGATTGCGATAGCCGTTACATTCTACACACACGAAACACAATCCTTTGTCTCCTTTGTTTGGGTCAGGTCAGCCCGCAGGACTTACTATTTTATTTTGTTGCAGGAGTACTTAAATAAGTCTCCTGAAGCAAATTATTTCTTCATCTTGGAAATTTCTTCCGTCGTTTATTTTCGTACAAATGTAAGTACAGCTTGTTTATAGTTTACTGAACTACTTTATGCTTTATATAGTGCTGTTTGCAGGTTATCTCATGAATATATTTGATTCTCTTGCAGTTGATTAAAATGGACACAGATTATAAGAATCTTATTTACAACTCAATTGTATATGTATCTGTTGAATTAAATTTATTAAAATGTTGCTGCTGCAAAATTACATTTGATTACGTAAATGATAAAATTGAAGATCATCTCCAGAGCAGTGCCCATAATGAAAACATTTATAAGTTTGTACTGTTGTCTTCCAAATTTGCTGATAAATGTCAACCTGACTACAGAAATATTTTTCTAAATTCCATTGGTATTTCATTGCCTAGTTTATTAAAAAGTGAAAGCGTGAACATTTCTTTTGCGTATTGCTACATTTGTTTAAAACTGCTGTCCAATGGTTTCAATGGAATTAATCAGCATCTGAGAAATGGCCATAAGCGTCCGCAGACTGGTGATTCTTTTTGTAGTGATTGTCTTGTCTATCTTAATAACATCGAAAATCATATTGGTACTAGTGATTTTCACAATTGTATGATCAATGACTTGTCAAGTTATGGTAAAGAAATATCAAACATGTCTAAAATCAAAGATGAACACATTAAGCATATTCCATCCACATTTAAGAATATATTGGAATACAGAAGCATTTTTATTACATTAGTAGTAACGGAAATGAAGTGTCAAAGAGATTATGCCAGGAGATGTAAAATTAACAATCTAGAAATCATTTGGAAGGTGGAAACATCAAATAATGAAAGCAATATACCAAAAAATAAGCAGCAGCCAATTGGCTTCTTCAAACTGATTCCATCCGATGATGAATATTTTAAAATCAAGACTTATGACGAATTAATAGTATATTTGGATGAAGAAGGTTGGAGTATGAATGGTATTGTTCAGTATATGCCAAATCCTTTTGAAGATGATTATGTTCAGCTTAAATTATCAAACAAAATTGGACTCAAGCCTAAAATAACTTTTCCTTACAGCATCACACCAAAATTTACTATAACAGTTTTCTGGAGGTAAGTCACAAAATGAAGAATTTATTTATTAATTTGAATAGCTACAAATTGTAGGATATAACATTAGTACTATTTTTTTTTCTTATTTTTATTTTTCTTATATACTCTATTATTTAGAGTGTTATAACAAACAATGTCTTTTTCATTTAATATAAACTATTTGTCAGTTTTATATTAATTTTTTTGGTGCGTGAATGATTTTTTCTAATCCATAATATTTTTTAAAACGGAGGATAACAATTTTTTTTACAGACTGCGTGATGCTTTGAACCAATCAAGAAATTTGCCTTCTGATTTAGTATATTTGTTATTGAACACAGATCTGGATCATAATACCATTGAAAACAATGACACCATAGTTCTGGACAATATCTACACAGACGGAAAGCTGAACAAATTCCAGATAGAAGCCATTAAAATGACATTAAAAAAAATTAACATTAATTCACGGTCCACCCGGAACAGGCAAAACACTTATATCAATTTTTATTGTAATCAATTTACTTCGTCAAAATAAGAATGCAAAAATACTTGTCTGTGCACCATCAAATAATGCCACAGACTTATTGGCACAGAGATTAGAAGCTGCCAGCTACAATGTCGTTAGATTATTCTCCAGATACGCAGAAAAAATGTATTCCTCAGTAAATCATTTGAGCCTGATAAATTTAGCTTTGGATAAAGACACAGCATTGCGCAAGGACTATGAAAATTATATTAACAAGAATTTGCCAAACGATAAATACACAGCTTATAGGTAAGAGACATGTATTTTCATTTTAATAAAACAATTTCAAGTCACTTTATTAATTTCGTGAATTCTTCTATATTGTTATTTTATTTTAATTCCATAATTATTTTCAGAAAAAAATTTGAATCGGCAAAATTCGAAGTTTTAATGAAAAGCCAGGTGACATGTACCACTCTTATCTCAACAGCATCTGAAGAACTTGAAGGACAGCATTATGATTATATACTTGTAGATGAGGCGTCCCAGTCTTTGGAACCAGAAACACTGTTACCTATAGTCATCTTTAATCCAGAAAAAGTGATCCTTGTAGGAGATCATCTGCAGCTAGGACCATTAGTCATGTCCAAGAAGGCAAACGAAGCAGGCTTCGGAATTTCTATGTTTGAAAGATTAATGAAGCAGAAAAATATCTCTAGCATTATGCTCAAAGTGCAGTATCGCATGAACCCTCAGATAGCCTTATTTCCAAACATTCAATTTTATGGATCAAAGTTACAAAATGGAGTTATGAAAGAAGAAAGAACTTTGAATCTGACGTTCTTAAATGACAAAGATAAGGCCGTTATTTTTATTAATAACAGCGGAATGGAAAGTACCTTTGGAGAATCATTAAGTAACACGAAGGAAGCAAATTTGATTATTGATTTTGTACAAAAATTGTTAACGCTTGATAATATTTATCCGAGTAATATTGGTGTAATAGCTTTCTATGAGGGTCAAAATATTATATTACACAGTGTAAGAAAAAGTAAACAATCAAATGACCTAAACGATGTTAAGATATCAAATGTAGATTCATTTCAAGGACAAGAAATGGATATCATTATTCTTTCTTTTGTTAGATCCAACAGTACAGGAAATATTGGTGAGTACTTTAATCCTATTTTTCTATAATCTTTTTCTCCGTATTAATCGTTTAATTATTTTTGTAATGAATAGGGTTCCTAGTGAACGAAAAACGCCTAAACGTTGCACTGACACGTGCAAAGTTCAAGTTAATTATGTTTGGTAACAGAGCAACATTGGAGAGAAATACTATTTATGAACGCCTTTTCAAGTATCTTGACAAACATAATCTGTATTATGAGGAAAATTTTATGCCAAACAACAAAGATTTCGAGCAAGCATTTATCGACAATCTTCATTTATGAGATTTATTGAGAAAAATACGTAATAAAGAAAAATGCATAAACTCATATTTATTTATTTAACCAGAGTAAGTAAAATAGATTACAGAATACATTACATTACATTACAAAAAAATATTTCCTGTTCGCCGGTCTGGAATACAAAAAAATTTACTTAAAATTAACTGAAAACAAAAATAATTGTTAAAATTGCTGCTGTTCCGTGTTCGTGATCAACCGCACGGGCTGCTCGACGTAAAAATCGAGCTTGCTCTGGATTTAGGACGGCGCAGGTCTGTAGCTTGACGAATATCTCGAGCCTGCCACGGTTTTTCATGAGCTTGCCACGGATTTCGGACAGCGCGGTTCTTTTGCTCGACGTGAATTTCGAACTGCGCGGGTCTAAAGTTTGACGGAACGAATCTCATCTTGCTCGACGTGAACATCGAGCTCGCCGCGGATAATTTTTTGGAGTGATTCTTGAGCTCGCCGTGGATTTTGATAACTTAGTGGTTCTGGTGCTCAAAGTCAATCTCGAGCTTACAGCGGATTGTGATTAGCGCGGATGTCTTCCACGACATGAAGGCCGCGCTCGCTGTGGATTTCGATTAGCCCGGATCTCTTGCTAGAAATTTCTTGCTTCTCGTGCTCGCTGCGGATTTCGAACACAGTGGGTATATCTTTTTACGCGAATCTAGAGCTCGCCGCCAATTTTAAATACAGCAGGTATACTTTTTTGAGGTATATTTTTTGCACTTCTAATCTTAAATTAATAATAATATATACCAAATACCTAATTTAAATATCGCGCTTTAATCATATATTAAAGCTTCGATCTTGATAACGGCATACGTCACACGACGGTCATCAGAGCGCTGCCTGACGGCAGTTAGAGGACGGCCACGAGCTCTTCCTTTTGAGTATGCGCCTGCGTATGTTTTCTGACATATGTTTTTAATTTTTCAGTGTTTAAAAACAGGAAATTCATTAAAATAAACGTACTTGAAAACCGGCGTATTAATGAAGCGGGGACATAGACAAAAGCTCACTGGGCGCAAGTCGGAGGCTACCCGCAAGTTCTCCGTATAGGAGCCGTAGGCTTGCGAGAAGTCACCGCAATACTCATCGTTGAGATAGTTCCTAACTTCTTAACGCCTTCCAGTCTACACTTTCCTTTATTCGCGAGAAGATTAAGGATTAACAAATAAAATTGCAACCAATGACTAGCATCGGGGCGTGTGGCCTAGTACGAGTCCGCGCCCGCACATTCACGCGCCCGTACTATCATAATTTATCAACTTAGAATATCTCTATTCTATAATCATATAGACGACACGAAAACAAAGAGCTTAGAATCCGGGCTCGAGATCTGGCTCGCGAAATCACAGCCTTGTACTCAAGCCAGCGAGGTACACAGGCAGAGCTTGTGAACGGCCTCGTATTTCTGCGAAAGTCAAGAAAATGCGAGCTTACGCTACGAGGCTCGAGCTCCGGGAAAGCTTCGTCCCCTTTTCTAGGAGATGCTTTTAGAAAGTCAGGAGTGCGCGTATGCACAGCGACCCTCGAGCTTTGAGCTCGTTACGTTTCTTTTTGAAGGTCTCTTCGATGGTCAGGAGAGAGAGAGAGAGAGAGAGAGAGAGAGAGAGCTTTCACTACGAGCCTCGAGCTACTGGCGCGTCTCGCTTTTTTCTCCGGGAGATTTTCGTCGAGAGTCAGGAAAGCTCGTGAACACGGCGAGCATCGAGCGATGGGTGAGTTTCGCTTATTTTTGAAAGTAAATTCTCTTAGAAGGTCAGGAAGGTACGAGCTTCTGCTGCGGTCACCCAGCAAGCTCTTCCAGCATTGTCTCTTCGAGAGCCAGAAGTGCTCGTATGCACAGCAAGCCTCGAGCTCCAGGCGAGCTTCGCTCCTGTTCGATGGTGAGTCTTTTCGAGAGTCCGAGAGGAGCGAGCTTTCGCTGCGGTCACCGGAATATCTCCAAGAAAAGCGAACGTAACGAGCCCGGAGCTCGAGGCTTGCCGTGCATACGAGCACTTCTGGTCATCGAGCAGACTTACCTGGTAAAATAAGCAAAGCTCACCCTGAGCTCGAGGCTCGCCGTGCTCACGAGCACTCCTGACTCTCGAAGAGACTCTGTGGACGGCGTACGGAGTGACCGCGGCGAAGCTCTCACTTTCCTGATCTCTACTAGATTTCCATCGTCAAAAATAAACAAAGCTCTGGTTAACCCAGCACGCTCTCCAGCAGTCTCTTCGAGAGCCAGAAGGGCTCGTAAGCAGGGCGACTCTCGAGCTCCTGGAGCGCCTCGCTTCCTTCTCCGGGGGATTCTCTTTGAGAGTCCGAAGAGCTCTCGAGCTCGGCGAGCTTCGAGCTCTGGAAGAGCTTCGTTTATTTTACGGTGAAAATCTGTTAGAGAATCAGGAGGTTCTATCAGTAGGGGAAAAAATCATTAAACATTTCTCGGATTTGCAAAATTATTGTAGTTGATCCGCTGCAAAAATTCAAAATTACAAAGAAAATACCTTTATCTCTAATGCACTTGCAAGGATTTTAAGGTTTGAGTTTAAAGAAGTCTGTTTTGCAATTAGTATGGATAAATCTAATAATACCATTGCAATAGCTTGTAATACCGATTTATTAAAGAATAAATCAGCAAAGAATGAAGTATCTGATTTTCTTAGAAATATTCATTCAAGAGATGTACACAATTCTATTATGGATAAGTATTCTAAAATATTATTCCAAATGTTAAAAGATAATAAATTACAATTGGTGTATGGATATTCGGGTATGGATTATATTAGGAAAGTATTCATATTTAGATCCAAAGTTTTGATGATAAAGAACTCTGAATGTAAACAGCTAATTGTTCATCTTCAAAATGCTCTCCAAGAAATTGAACCTTTAAAGAAGTATGATAATCATGCTTTATTTATTACAAATTTCTATCAAAAACTGATTCAAAATTGTTTGAATATCATAAATATATTCAGACAATTTATGAGATCTAACAGAGACAAAAACAAAATGAATTGTAAAGATGTTCTATTAAAATATTTTAATACTCAGGATACACTAACTCTAATGGATATAAGGAAATTATCATTCTATATCGCAAGACAATACTTGGACCTTGAAAAATTATCGAATTTCAAATCACCACTTGATATTAAATTTCCTTCTAATAATGTTCAAGCACATGCAGAACTTAAAATTCTTCACTTTATCTCTGATAATATGAAAGAAGGTCAAATTTATAACATTGGTTTGAGTAAGCTACCATGTCTTGCGTGTCACGAAGTCATGAAAGAATTTAAAAATGATTTTTCTACAAAAAAAGTAACTTTAGAATTAAATGGTACACACGAGAAGATGTATGATACTTGGAAGTGCCCAATTATAGATAATAAGTATGTCAAAATTTATAAGAAGTCATTTCAAAATATGCTTGATAACCTAGAAAATCATATTTATTTTCAACGTACATATGCTTCCGACTTAACATGTCTAGACACAACAAATAATTCTGATAACGAAAATGGAATATTCGAAATTGTAGGTATTTCGACATTAAAGCAGCTGAACAGAAAAGTATAGATGTATCACAACAAATTGAGAAGAGCGTGAAGATTTTAAAGTCAGACTTTTCAAAGTTAAAGAATTAGATTTCTACTCAGTTTTTAGTTATATTTTTTTACTCAGAAAGAATTTACAACTTAAGAAATCAGAGAAAGTTGAATGAACACTCTGCATCAAATGACTTTTTCCATTATAGTCCAATACATTTGCGCTTATATGTAATTTTTGTAAGGTAATTTTATAAAAAACTTTGTAAAAAACTGATCAATGATAAATAAATACCATTCTTTACTTTATATCTTGTGTATACTTCATTTTTTATATATGAAAAAGATATATTTATTTACTTATTTATTTATTAAATACACCAGATTTTATCCTATTACATACTTTGCAAAGATAAGTGTCTGTAAAAAATGTTTTGTAGATTTACTACTCTGAGAGCTGGAAAGAATGAGACCCATTCTGAGAGCTGTAAAATTACCATACAAAATTATATTTTTACTATTTTGAGAATAAATATAGTGCGAAATTTGTTGTGAATTTACAACTTATTTGTTGTAAGCTTACAGCTCTCAGAATAGGTCTCAGTATTTTCAACTCTCAGAGTAGTAAATCTACAAAACATTTTTTACAGTATAGGTAACACATGTGTGAAACTTGCGACGTGCCGTCTGATTACACGGCAACCCGCGTTATCGTCGGTCCCTGCGAAGAGTAGTGCCGTTCAGATGCCCTAAGAAGAGCAGTGCCGTTAATATTCGCGGTCAAGAGTAGTGCAGTTCAATAGTTGCGGCGAAGAGTAGTACAGTTTAGATACTAAAAAAAGCCGTTTTTCGGTTCAGACAAAGCTCTTTCTACTAACTTGGGCAATTTTAAAAAGAAAATAATCAATACATTTTTTCTCTAAAACCTATGTTCTAAAAGTTATAACCGATTTTTTAATTCCAAATATCTAAACCCTCTTTGGCCGCGACTACGAACTGTACTACTCTTGACCGGGAAACCTGAACTGCACAGCTCTTCTTTTGGGACCGTATCCTCTAGCTAGTTTTTCGTTCGTGGTGTGTCGATGTCGTCGGCAAGCTTCTGTCGAGTCGTATGCCACGCATGTAGTTGTCGCTACAAAGTACAAATCCACGGCGAGCTCGATATTCACATCGAGCAAGAGATCCGTTCACGTCTAGCTTTTGACCGGCGCTATTTAAATACGCGGCGAGCTCGATATTCGCGTCGAGCACGAGATCCGTTCTCGTATAGCTTTTGACTTGCGAAGCTCGAAATCCACGGCGAGCTCGATATTCGCGTCGAGCAATAGATCCGCTCACGTCTAGCTTATGACTTGCGAAGCTCGAAATCCACTGCGAGCTCGATATTCGCGTCGAGCTAGAGATCCGATCTCGTATAGCTTTTGACGTGCGAAGTTCAAAATCCACGGCGAGCTGGATATTCGCGTCGAGCAAGAGATCCGTTCACGTCTAGCTTTTGACTTGCGAAATTCAAAATCCACGGCGAGCTCGATATTCGCGTCGAGCAAGAGATCCGCTCACGTCTAGCTTTTCACTTGCGCAGTTCAAAATCCACGGCGAGCTCGATATTCGCGTCGAGCAAGAGATCCGCTCACGTCTAGCTTTTGACTTGCGCAGTTCAAAATCCACGGCGAGCTCGAGATCCGCGTTAAAAGAAATACACCTGCTGCATTTCGAAATCCGCGGCGAGCTCGATATTAGCGTCGAGCAAGATATCCGTTTAACCCTAGCTCTAGACTTGCGCAGTTCTAAATCCGCGGAGAGCTCGTTGTTCACGTCGAGCAAGAGATCCGTTTACGTCTAGCTTTTGACTTGCGAAGTTCAAAATCCACGACGAGCTCGATATTCACGTCGAGCAAGAGATCCGCTCACGTCTAGCTTTTGATTTGCGA